>JANIVK010000135.1:0-20264 GCA_030555795.1 Entelexis sorbosivorans | reverse complement strand
GCTGTGTGTAGAGCCTCCTCGGCCGGCACGCGGACGGGAGAGTGAGAAGCCTGCTTCTCCACATGCCATGCTCGCGCCCGAAAATTTCACGGCCGGTGGTTTCGCCCGCCGCAGCACCGGGATATCGCCAGCGCGCGAGGCCGCCGCCGCTGAGCAGTGGGTCACGCCATACGCGTAGTGGCGGCAGCAGCGAGCCGCCGACTCGGCCTGCCTGCCCTGCCCCACACACACAAGCGACGTCTCCACAAACGGCGTGTGGAGTCGTGCCAAGTCAAGCAACGCATCGCATTCACAAAAGAGAGGTACGGGCGCGGGAGGCATGAACTACCTCGGCACGGCCATCAACCCGCGCGTGGGGCAGCTCGACGCGTCGCTGCTTGACGCGGAGCTGCTCAACCAGCTGAAGGAGAAGCTGTACGACGCATTCAAGTTCTGGCGGCCCGACGTGAAGGAGAGCTACGAGGCGGAGCTTATGGTGGCGCTAAGACTGCTGCTGTTTAAGGTGACGGTGTGGGACCACGCAACGACGTACGGCGCCAAGCTGCAGAGCCTCGCGCTCGTGCGCGCGGCGACGGGCCGGCCCATCGGCCGCCGCACGCGCGCGCTGTACGGGTGCATCACGATTCTCGGCGCGTACGCGTGGAGCAAGATCCACGACCGCGGCCTGCTCAGCACGCCGCTCATGGAGCGCCTCTCGTTTGTGTGGCTGGCCGCGTCGCTGGGCAACTTCGTGTCGTTTCTGTACTCGGGCTCGTACGCGACGCTCGTGCTGCGCCTGCTCGGCGTCAAGTTCGCCAGCGTGCACCGCAAGACCGTGCGCAACGTGAACTACGAGTTCCAGAACCGCCAGCTCGTGTGGAACGCGCTCACCGAGTTCCTGCTCTTCGCGCTGCCGCTCGTGAACTTCCGCAAGCTGCAGCGCAGCCTCGTGAAGCGCGTCGGCGCGGCGGCGCCGGCCTCGCTCGCGTCGCTGCCCAAAAAGACCTGCGCCATCTGCTACGAGCAGGACCCGGCCATCGCGGCCAAGGGCGTCACGAACCCGTATACGGCCGGCTGCGAGCACGCGTACTGCTTTGTGTGCCTGTCGCTGCGCCTCGAGGACGATCCTGAGTGGAACTGCTTGCGCTGCGACAAGCGCCTCAGCCGCAGCGAGCTGCGGCCCTATGCGCGCAAGCCCGAGTAGGCCCCGCCGGGCTTGCTGGGCAGAATGTTTTGCAAAATGTTGTGAGCCGGCCCGGTCTCGACGGGGCCTCTAATTTTCTATGGCGTGCGGGCTCGAGCCGGCTAGTTCTGGAACTGCCGATGGTACATCTGCACAAGCTGCTCCGAGCTCGTGCTGTCCTCGGGGCCCTTGTCCTCGCGCTCGCGGATAAACCGCGGGAAGCGCAGGCTGATGCCCTTGCCGCCCTCGAGCTCGGCGCGCCCGGCCTGGTACACGGGGCTCAGCGACAGATCCGCCGTGAGCACCTCCCACACGAGCTTCGGCTCGAACCACACATCCGGCTGCTGGTTGTTCGCCGTGTCGTGCACGACGTACGACTTCGGCTTCGTGTCGGCGAGCGGCGACAGCTCGTTATAGAAGCGCTCGAGCTGCGCCTCGCTGAAGCCCGTGCCGATCTTGCACACCGTTTCGTACTCCTCGGCGTCCGGGTTGTAGCACCCGAGCAGAAAGCCGCCGTACCAGTTCGTGCGCTTGCCGCGCCCGTAGTAGGCGCCGAGCACAACAAGGTCGAGCGAGTCGCCAATGCCCTGTAAATAGTCCTTCTTCAGTTTCAGCCAGTTCATGCTTCGTTTAGACGGCTCGTAGCGGCTCTCGGCGCCCTCGAGCGCCTTAATCATAAGCCCCTCGCAGCTGTCCTTGACGCTCTGGTCCAAAAAATGCTGGATCTCGTCAATGTCGCTGCTGTTCATGCGCGTGGCAAACGCGAACTTGCCCGGCGTCGGCGTGAAGTGCTCGCTCAGAATCTGCCGCCGCTCGTCGAGCGTCCTTGTGAGCAGCGACTCGCCGTCGAAGTAGAGAATGTCGAACGCAAACAGGTGCACGCGCACCTTCACGTCGCCGCTCACGACGTCCTTGCGCTTGCGCGTGCTCAGCACCTGGAACGGCAGAATCTTGCCCTGCTCCTCGTCCCAGGCCACGGCCTCGCAGTCGAGAATGAAGTCCGTGTGCGCGCGCTTCGTGATCGTGGGCAGCACGTCGATAATGTCCGGGTACCGCTCGGACATGTCCTCCATGTTGCGCGAGTACACGTTCATCTTGCCCTGCGCGTGGTGCACCTGCGCACGCTCGCCGTCATATTTGTACTCGCAAGTGAACAGCTTGTTTTGGAAGCGGTCAAGGACCTCCGTCACCGACTTCGTCGGCTTGGCCAGCATGGGCTTGAGGGGCACGCCCGGCGTGAGGCGGATCGAGTCCTCGAGGTTCGCCAGGCCGTTGCGCAGGGCCGCGTCAACAATGAGCTCGTAGTTCGGGACCTGCGAGAACGCGTCCTTGATTTTCTGCTCGCCGACGTCCGTGGCCACGGGCGCGCGGCCCTGCGCAACGTCCCACGCCACAAACGCCTGGCTCAGCGACGTGAGCACCGTCTTTTCGGCCAGCCCGATGCGCAGCTTGCCCTCGAGACTGCGCACAAGGTACTTTGACTCCTGCTCGCGGCACTGCACAAGCAAACCCTTGATGATGGCGATCTTCTTCTGCTGGCTCTCCTTGCCGGCGCTGCTGGCAATGTCCGTCAGCTTCGCAAACACGTAGTCCACGACGAGCGGCCGCGGCTTGCTGAACAGCATGGCCTGGCTGCGCTTCGACGCGAGCGCGACCTCGCCGAGGTCGCCGAGCTTCACGTACTGCTTCTTCACGTCGCTCGGCGCCTGGCCCGTCGACTCGGCCAGCGCCTTCATGATGAGCGACTCGCCGAGCCCGAGCTCGAGGCCCTCGTAGTCCGGGCCCAGCCGGTTGATACACAGATACACGACCTTCGACAGCACGCCCGCGTCGCCGCCGGACTTCTGCAGCACGCTGCTGAACAGGTCCGTGCACAGCTTCGTGATCTCGAGGCGCTTCGGCGTCGCCTCGATCTGCGCGAACGTGCGCACAATGTCCAGGTACGGAATCCCGGCCACCGCGTCCGGCGCGGCGCTCGCAGGCTCGGGTTTAGCCGCGGCGGCCGGCGCAGCGTCCGGCGTAGCAGGCGACGCAACGTCCGGCGCAGTAGGCGACGCAGCGTCCGGCGCAGCAGACGACGCAGCAGGCGACGCCGCGGGGGATGCGGCCCGCGCCTTCTTCGCGGGCCCGGCGTCGTCACTCTTGGCCCGCTTCGGCGCGCTGAAAAAGCTGTCCAGGGATCGCTGCATGGCCCGAGACAAGACGCGTCTGCAGAGCATTCGCACCACTAATTACTTACGTATGTTTACCCTAAAGGCAGCGCGCGCCGGCCGCACCGCCGGGCAGACCGCCAAACAAGCCGCCCGCAGGCATTGATTTATTTAGCAATAATAAAATGTACAGCCCATAAGTCGCTAGGGAATGAGTATGTATATGGTGGAGGCTGCAGTCAAACTGCCCGCGCCGCTTCGGGCAGGCCGACCGGCCGGCCGGCGCGACAGGCCGCCGAGCTCACAGCAAACCAATGCACGTCAAAACTTCCTAGCCGTCGCAATCTGGTTGTGGAGCTCAGCGCGGCGGCGCCGCACGTTACGGAATGTTCGGGAGCCCGATTGCAGAGGCGGCGTCAGGCGAAGCCCGTTGCGTGGCGCATAATGCGAGCTAGACAACTCCGGAAACCAGAGCATTAATAGTAGGACTTTGGGAGCGGGAGCTCTGCCTTGTCGAGGCTCGCCTCGACGGCCGCGTCCTGCAGCGAGCTACTCAGGCCGGGAATGTGGAACGCCTGCCGCAATTGCTGCGTCTGATCAAGGCGGTCGACCTTATTCGTCGCGTACTGCGCATTCACGGTCTCCCAGAAGATCTCTGCGTTCCGAATGTGGTTCCGCCCGTAGAAGTGCTTCTTGCGCACGCTCGGCGAGTCGTTCGTGAGCTTCGTGCCGCAGTAGTTGCACCAGAACTTGCCCATGCTTGTAGGACAGACGCGCCTTGGGCCGCCGACGGTTTTGAGACGCTATGCCCTTAGCTCGCGGCCACTAACTCTGCGCCGGCTGCTGTGAGAATCCAAGCTGGTGCGGCCTTACTAAGATGGCCTGCGGGCTCGACGCGAGCGCTACGTAGCTAGCGCTGCGTAGCTAGCGCGGTGCGCTAACACGAATCGCGCTGAATGTGGTTGCGTAAACGCAATTGAGTGCTCTGCGTATCGTGGATGAGCAGTGCGTTGTGCTGCGCCGCATGGGGGCCTGCGCCGGCCCGCGCCTGCGCATGCCTGCAGCGGCGGGTCCAAATGCAACCACACGTTTCCCGAAACTGCAAATGCGTATTTAAAAGCTAGCGTTGTGCGGAACTTGCTTGGCGTGGCGCGCGCAGTGCTGCGCACAAAGCTGGCTCTGCGCGTTGTTTAGACGCCGCGCCGCCCCTCGCCGTAACGGGTGGCCCAAACCCAAGCGACGCGCGCAGCAGAGCCTCCGTGCCTGGCAGTGCTGGCGAGATTCCTGCCGACGATGAGGCTGCCCGTCGTCACGAAGGCAATCCTGGTGCTTGTGACCGTGCTGTCGCTGGCCTGCGAGGCCTACCACGTGTGGGGCGAGGTCGAGCAGGTCGTGCAGGTCGCCGAGGGCGAGGACGGCAAGCAGCCGTGGCCGAACGCCGACGCGTACCTGCTCGTGCTCATTCTGCGCAAGACGCCGTGGTGGGCGTTCTGGACGCTGCTCACGACGGGCCTTGTCGAGACGCGGGTCGTGCCATTTCTCGTGTTTGTTGTCGTCGCGGCGACGGCCGGCCGCTACTGCGAGCAGGCGTGGGGCTCGCACGCGTACCTGCAGTTCGCGCTCATCATGCTCATTGGCCCGACCTTTGTTGAGACGGTTTTGTGGGGCTTGTGCGCGTCGGGCCCCACGCCGATCGGCGGCGCCAACGGCTTGCTGGCAGGCATTGCCGTCGCCCTGAAGCAGCTCACGCCGGGCCACACGATCATTCTGCTGCGCAACAAGCTGCGCGTGCAGATCAAGTGGCTGCCGGTCATTTTTCTGGTGGCCGTGACGGCCCTGTGGGCGCTCGGCTGCGAGGACAACGTGCTCGCGTACTACCTTGGCTTTGTGGGCGCGTGGTTCGTGCTGCGCTTCCACCACACCGTCGACGGCGTCGTCGAGCGCGACGCGTCCGACGCATTCTCGTTTGCCCACTTCTTCCCGGCGCCGCTCTGCAACTGGCTCGAGGTGCCTCTCGACAACGTCTACACGCTGTTCAGCAGCAAGCTGCACGTCGTGCGCGGCTTCTCGTCCGACGAGATCGACGTTGCAAACCAGCGCTACGCGGCGCGCCTGTCTGGCACGATGCTGCCCACGCTGACGAGCGGCGTGCGCCTCACGAACGAGCGCCGCATGATGATGCTGAACGCCATGGACAAGGAGTGAATTGCCGCGCGCGCGCGGTGCGCGCAATGAACTGCGGCCTTGTCGTTAAACCTTAAGGCCGGCGCGTGGCCCCTGCGAACGAGCGCCGCATGATGATGCTGAACGCCATGGACAAGGAGTGAATTGAACTGCGGCTCGTCATTAAACCTTAGGGCCGGCGCGTGGTCCGTGCGTGGCGGCTTGTGGCCTTGCGTGGCGGCGCGCGCCGCATTTTGAAAGGCCGGGCCGGCCCCGCTCTCTATATATATTACTTTAGTCGCGCTTAAGCAGAAGCTCGCCCGTGGGCGCGCCGAACGGCTGGCCGAACTTGTAGATTGTTTTGCCGCGCAGCACCGTCTCGACGACCTTGCCGCGCACGGGCTTGCCGTCGTAGACGGTGAGCTTGTTTTTGTACATCATGTGCGCCGCGTCGAACGTCCACGCCTCGTCCATGTCGAACACACACAGGTCCGCGTGCTTGCCGCGGGCGATCGAGCCCTTTTTCGCGGCGAGGCCGGCCTGCACGGCCGGGTTCAGCGCGCACCACTTAGCGACGTCGCACAGCGAGACGCCGTACTCGCGCGCCTTCGTCCACAGCACGGTGAGGCCGAGCCCGACGCTCGTGATGCCGGCCCACGACGTGACGAAGTTGCGGCCGCTCACGTCCTTCAGGTTCGGCGTGCACGGCGAGTGGTCGCTCACGACGCACTGGATGTCGCCGTCCTTCAGCGCCTGCCACAGCTCGCGCTGCGTCTGCTGCGAGCGGATGGGCGGCACAACCTTGTAGAGGACCTCGCCGTCCGGGATCTCCTCGGCCGCGAACGCGAGGTAGTGGAAGCACGTCTCGACGCTGACCTGCCCGCGCAGGCGGCGCAGCGTCGGCAGCGCCTGCGACGTGCCGAGGTGCACAATGTGCAGCTTCAGGTCCGGGTACTTCGGCGCAAGCTCGGCAATGGCGTTCACGGCGTCGACCTCGTACTTGTCCGGCCGCAAAGCCAGAAACGTCGTGTACTCCTTCGGGCTGTGCAGGTCGTGGTCGCACGCACACTCGGACTCGATCTCGGCGTGGAAGAGCAGGATTGTGTTGTGGCCCTGCAGAATGCGCATGGCCGCATCGACGTCGGGCATCTCGACCATGGGGAAGTCCGGGTCGAGGCCCTGCATGAGGAAGCACTTGAACCCGAGCACGCCGCGCTCAATGAGCGGCACGAGCTCGCCGCCGTTGCCCGGAATGACGCCGCCCCAGAACCCCGTGTCGACCCAGCACTGGCCCTGCGCGGCAGCGAGCTTCAGCTCGAAGTTCGGCAGCGTCGTCGTGGGCGGGATCGCGTTGAGGGGCATGTCAACGACCGTCGTCACGCCGCCCGACGCGGCGGCCTTCGTGCCCGTCTCAAAGCCCTCCCACTCGGTGCGGCCCGGCTCGTTGAGGTGCACATGCGTGTCGACGAGGCCCGGCAGAATGGCCAGGTCGCCGTAGTCCTCGGCGGCGGCGTCCTTCACGCCGGCGCGCACGTCGCTGATGACGCCGTCGTCATCGATGTATATCGTGGCCGGCTGGAGCGTGTCTTCGAAGCAGACGCGGTTCGACGCGAGAGCGCGCATGCTGTTGCAGGCAGCCCAGGCGCAGCGTCGACGGCCTGCCTTATTTTCCGCGCGGGATCATGTGCCCTCTATCAATCTGATAAGGCTGCCTAACCTCCTCGGAGCCCGCTGCCGGACCCTAAGCTGCGGGCCACTGGTGTGGGAGCGCGCGCCGTCCTGCGTACAACCGCGCGCAGCCCCAGAGCTGCAGGATATTTCGTCACAGCTACAATTATAAAGCCAGAGTCGCTGTTTATACTATGCTATTTGACCATGCTATTTGTCTATCGGCAATTGTACGTGCCTGCGTGCCAGTGTGTCTCTGCAGCGTCCTTGCGCTAGCGTAGCGCCGAAGCTAGGCGCCTGCAAAGTGAGCTGCCTCGTTTTGTTAACCTAACAAAATAGAATGCAGCGCACATAATCGCGGAGGTTCCAGTTAGTAGTGCAGTGCAGCCAGCCGCCTAGCTGCGGCTCAGCAAGCGGCGGCCCTGGATACGGCCAGCGGCGGCGGTGACTAACGCGAGCGCACGGGCGGGCGAGCTGGCGAACCAACGAACACAGCTGCGGGGCCGTCGCACGCAAGACAATGGCGCAGGAGCTGCTCGGGTACCAGAATGTGCTGCTGAAGTCGATTTTCTCGGAGCGGATCATCGAGGAGCAGGAGCCGGCCAAGATTGACCAGGTGCTGTCGGACTTCGACAACGTTGCGTACCACGTCTCGACGCCCGAGGCGAAGACGCGCGTGCTGCTGAGCATTGTGCTGAAGTCGTGGCCCGACCTCGTGAAGTACGGGGCGCAGCAGCTGCTTGAGAGCGAGTACGAGGGCTTTGTGACGGATGTGGAGCCCGGGTACAACTTCAGCCTGCTCATCGACCTCGAGCAACTGCCGGCCAGCTTCGAGGCGCGCAGCGAGCTCGTTGAGAAGCTGAGCCTGCTGCGGCGCAACGCAATGGCTGCGCCGTTCGAGCTTGCGTTCGCCATGTTCGACGAGATGGCGAAGGAGGCGCGCCAGTTCGAGAGCGGCACGTACGAGGCGTCGCCCGAGCAAACAGAGGTCATGGTCATCCGCTACCGCGACGAGGAGACGATCTACGTGCAGCCGAACTTCGACCGTGTGACGGTGATCTTCAGCACGGGGTTCAAGGACGAGACGGACCAGGTGCTTGGCCGCGTGTACCTGCAGGAGTTTGTCGACGCGCGGCGCCGCGCCCTGCAGAACGCGCCGCAGGTGCTGTTCAGCAAGGAGCCGCCGCTCGAGGTGCGGCGCGCCGGCGTGAAGAACGCGGTTGCCGACCAGAACTTCGTCACGTTTGTGCTGTTCCCGGCGCACCTCATTCCGCAGCGCCGCGAGCTGTGCATCAGCCACATCCAGACGTTCCGCGACTACTTCCACTACCACATCAAGTCGTCGAAGGCGTTTGTGCACTCGCGCATGCGCCACCGCACGGGCGAGTTCCTGAAGGTGCTGAACCGCGCGAAGCCCGAGACGGTCGAGAAGGTCGGCGGCAGCGCGCGGCGCCCCTGAGGCAACACGTCGGAGGCAACACGTCTGAGGCAACACGTCTGAGGCAACACGTCTGAGGCAACACGTCTGAGGCGGCAAATGCATATACGAAAAAAATAGTGTGGAATATAGGAATAGTGTGTTAACGCATGGTCGCGGCGGCGGCAGGCCTGTCGACGGTCGACTCGTCTTGTCGCGGGCTCTGCACTAGCGCCGTGTCGGCGCGTCAGCGGGCAGCGCGGGCGTGCGACTTTGCCATGCCGCTTAAAAATTAGCGCTGCGCTCGTGCGCCGTGCTGCGCCGTGCTGCGCCGCGTGCGCCGCGTGCGCTAGGTATGCGTATGTACATGCAGTGTGCGTGGCGGGCCATATTCGTGTGTGTATATGGCCATCCGTGCTTTTGGGTGGAGTTCGGCTCCAGGCCGGCTCGGACCAGCCCGTGCGTGCGGGCTACTGGAAGCGCGGCTCCGTGATGGGCTGGCCGTGCGCGGCGGCGAAGGGCTCGCCGTAGCGGTAGATGGGCTCGCCGCGCAGAATCGTCTGCGTGACGCGGCCCTGCACGCGGCGGCCGTTGTAGGGCGTGTACTTGTTTTTGAAGTGCAGCTTGTGCTGCTCGAACACCCACGACGCGTGCGCGTCGAACACGCAGAAGTCGGCGTCGAGGCCGACGCGGATGTCGCCCTTGCGGTGCTGCAGGCCGGCCTGCCGCGCCGGCGTGTGGGCGGTGAGGCGCACGATGTCGCTGAGGCTGACGCGGCCGCGGCTCTCTGTGTAGAGCACGGTGAGGCCGAGGCCGACGCTGGCGATGCCGCCCCACGCCTGCATGAAGTCGCCCTTGTCGAGCAGCTTCAGGTTCGGCGTGCACGGCGAGTGGTCGCTCACGACGGACGTGATGACGCCGTCCTGCACGGCCTGCCACAGCGCGTCCTGGTTGCGCTGCGAGCGGATGGGCGGGCAGCACTTGTACGTCGTGTCGCGCGCCGGCACGGCCTCGCTGTTCAGCGCCAGGTAGTGGAAGCACGTCTCGGCCGTGATGGCCACGCCGGCGCTGCGCGCGCCGGCCAGCACGGGCACGGCCGCGGCGCTGGCGAGGTGCACAATGTGCAGCGGCACGTCCGGCACGCGGCGGCCCAGCGCGACAACGGCGCGCATGGCGTCGACCTCCCACGCGTCGGGGCGTGACGCCAGGAAGTTCGCGTACGCCGTCCAGTCCTTCGTGCTCTCGTTAGGCAGGTCGCTGTGCAGCACGGGCGGGTGCGGCTGGCCGTGCTCCCAGATGCGGTCGGCCGCGGCCTCGTGGCCCGTGCAGCCGGCGCAGTCGAGCTCGGCGTGGAACATGAGCACGCTCGGCTCGCCGCGCGTCGCGCGCATGGCCGCCTCGACCGTCGCGAGGTCGACCATCGGGAAGTCGGCGACGCCGCTGTCGATGAGGAAGCACTTGAACCCGCGCACGCCGCGCCGCAGCAGCGGCACGAGGTCGTCGACGTTCGTCGGCACAAGCCCGCCCCAGAACGCAACGTCGACCCAGCACTGGCCGCGCGCGGCGGCGAGCTTTGTCTCGAAGTGCGGCACCGTCGTCGTGGGCGGGATCGCGTTGAGGGGCATGTCAACCACGGTTGTCACGCCGCCGGCGGCGGCCGCCTTTGTGCCGGACTCGAAGCCCTCCCAGTGCGTGCGGCCCGGCTCGTTGAGGTGCACATGCGTGTCGACGAGGCCCGGCAGCACGAAGAGGTCGCCGAAGTTCTGCGCGTGCGGCGCGACCTCGCCGACGCGGATCTCGGCAATCGTGCCGTCGCGGATTTCCACCGTCGCGGGCTGGAACGCGCCGTCCACGTAGACGTTGTTGCCGGCAATAGCGCTGTACATGGTTCGCGGGTCGGCGCGCGCCAACGGCTCGCGCCGGTTTAGTCACGCGCGCGGGTTGGCCGCGGGTGGGCCGCGGGCTCGCCGCGGCGAGCACGATCCGGCCCCGGCGCTTCGCGCGCGCAGCAGCATTCGCGGCACCGCCGCCGGCGCTGGGCCCAAATGTGTGCGTCTGCCGGCCCGCATTCTGGCAATTTTACAAATGTACTCGGCGCCAGTGGCCGGGCCTCCCGCCGCTGCGGGCCCTGCATAACCCTGCCGGCCCTTTGCCTGCGGCGGGGGCCCTTACCTGGCTTGGGTGGGCCCGGGGGCAGCAGGCAAAGCGACGCAGCCGCGCAACGGCTAGCGCCTAGCTTGCTGACGCGCGAACATGGAGCACCGCCTGCAGGAGGAGGTCTACTGGAAGCAGCGCTGGGAGAAGAACCAGACGGGCTGGCACCTGTCGGCGCCGAACAGCATTCTCGTGCAGTACTTCAGCGAGGTTGCGCCCGAGCCGAGCGCGGCCGTGCCTGCTGCGCGCGCGCCGACGGCGTTTGTGCCGCTGTGCGGCAAGTCGCTCGACATCCACTGGCTGAAGGACCGCGGCTACTACGTCGTCGGCTGCGAGATCAGCGAGAAGGCCGTCACGGAGCTGTTTCTCGAGATGGGCGTGCAGCCGCGCGTGTACGCGGAGCCGCAGACGACCGGCCGCAGCGTGCCCGTGTGGGAGCACGGCCGCGTAAAAATCTACGTCGCGAACTTCTTCGACCTCGGCGTGCTGCGCGTGGACGCCGTGTTCGACCGCGCGGCGCTCGTCGCGCTGCCGGCCGACACGCGCGCGCAGTACACGCGGCACATGGTCGAGATCACGCGCTGTGCGCCGCAGCTGCTCATTGCGTTTGAGCACAGCCGCAATACGGGGCCGCCGCACTCGGTGCCGCTCGAGCTGCTGCACGAGTACTACGGCGGCGTGTACGCCATCGAGCCGCTCGTGCGGCGCATGGCCTACGACGAGATCATTGAGGCCGCGTACCTGCTCACGGTGAAATAGGCGGCCTCGTGAGCGGCCTCGTGAGCGGCCTAGTGCGCAGCCCAAATGCGTGGCGATGCTGTACTAAATACGCTGGCGCGCGCAGGGCGGCGTAGCTGCCGGCGGGCTGCCTGCTGGCCGTGGGTTTGCAGGACGGCGGCCGGACTGGTTTTAGCAGAAGTAAAGTATGTAAATGAGTATGAATGTGGCACAAGCGTGTTCCGCCTTCGTCGGCGCCTGTCGGCGCATTCGTCGGTGCTCGTCGGCGCACGCCTCGGCGCACGCGCCTACTTGTGCCGCTACATAACCGTGCTACTGTGCTGGTCGCGCACAGGCCGGGCCGCGCTGAACCCTACTACTCGCCGCGCAAAAGTCACACGCAAGGTATACTAGGCCATCGCGCGCGAACATTTTTCTCTCTAATGACCTTCCAAAGTTAATTATGATGAAAAAAAACTGACTCGAGTAGCCCCCAGCCTCGGCTGGAGTCCCTTGACCGGGCGCGGCGCCATGAGATCAGTGCCTCGCCATTACCTTGTTACGTATAGAGGCGCCGCTTTTCTGAACCCCGCTAGCTGGAAGGTCCGCCGCCTTTTGTTTGTGTAAATGCCGTAGAAAAAAAGAAGATGATGTTCATGCCATATACGTAGTCTCCGCCGCCGTAGTCTCCGCTGCCGTCGCCGCTGCTGCCGCTGCCGCCTATGGGTTCAGGCGCGTGATCGTCCACTCGCCGGGCCGCTCCTCGACGTACTGCACGCGGTCGTGCACGCGCGACGCGCGGCCCTGCCAGAACTCCCAGCGGTCGGGCCGGATGCGCACGCCGCCCCAGAACGGCGGGCACGGGAGCACGGCCTGGCCGGCAAACTCGGCCTCGACGCGGCGCACGGCCTCCTCGAGCTCGTCGCGCGACGCGGCCGGGTGGCTCTGCCGCGACGCCCAGGCGCCGACCTGCGAGTCGCGCGGCCGCGTCTGGAAGTAGACTTCGGACTCCTCGCGCGACATGCGCGTGGCCTGGCCCTCGACGCGCACGCAGCGCTCGAGCTCCTGCCACCAGAACGAGAGCGCCACGTTCGGGTTCGAGCGCACGTCCGCGCCCTTGCGGCTGTACCCCCAGTTCGAGTAGATCACGAAGTTCCCGTCGGCATCGAGCTCCTTCATGAGCACCGTGCGCACGCTCACGCGGCCGCTCGGCAGCTCGGCCGTGGCCAGGCTCACCGCCTCGGGCATGGGCACGCCGGCCGCCTGCGTCTGCCTAAACCACACGCGGAACTGGTCGATGGGGTTCGGCGCGACGTCGCGCTCCGTGAGCCGGTCTTTCGTGAACTGGTGCGTTTCGAGCGGCGCAATCAAAGCCATACTGCGGAGAAGGCGCACATCCACACAAAGAGTCAGGTCGTCCCCACTGCCCTGCGCCGGGGCCCTGACTCGGGGCGGCCCGAGTCAGCTCAGCGCGCAGGGCGAGGGCGGGCGCCGCGCCGCCGTCTTATGCAGCCTGTCAGGGCGGTGCGGTGCGAGCCGTTGGGTGTTGTGCGCTGCGCAGCCCGCAAATGGCGCCGCACCCATTCGTGGTGGCGAGCCGCCCAATAAACCAGGTCCTAATTAGTCGGCAGCGAGTTGCGAAATTTAAGAAGTAGGCGCTGCGTCGGCGCTGCGTCGCAGCAAGCTGCCGCCCCTCATTCGTGTCCTCATACGAGCCGCCGCTCCCATTGGACGAGCTTGTTTTGGGCCCGGCAGGGGGCCGGCGCCGATCCGGCTCGGCTCGCATCCTCGCGCATTATGGTTGACGTCGGGGGTGGGGCAGCCCGCTGGAGGGCCGCTCGTGTGATGCAGAAATTGGGCGCTCGTTAGTGCGCCGGGCCGGCTACGCGCCGCGGCCCCAAGTCGTCTCAAGTCGTGATGCATATGTGGTGTACTACTGAAGGGCTGGTTTTTTTATGTTTGCACGTTTATCTATTTACTCTGTATAATGCGACCCTACTACTGCGCCTTCTCGGCGAGCCGCTTCGTGGCCGCCTCGGCGTCGCTCTTCGCGAGCATGAGGGCTGCCTGCTGCAGCTGCACGATGTTCAGGTACTGCTTGAGCAGCCACAGCGGGAACGTCGTGATGCAAATGAGCGTCGCGTAGCTCAGCGGCACGCCGCGCACGTACCCGAGGTGCGGCGGCGTCTTCAGCGGGAAGCTGAACAGGTACAGGCCGACGAAAAACAGCTCGTTCGCCGCGCACACCGTGAACAGCACGTTCGTGTTCGTGTAGTAGAGCTGCAGCAGCTTGCTCTGGCTGCCGACCTTCTTGTGGCTCGACGCGCCGCTGCTCAGCGTCGCGTACATGTGCATGTAGTGCGACGCAAGGTCGAGCGACACGAGCAGCTGGAACACAACGACGTAGGCCGGGTACGTCACGCAGAGGTAGCAGATGAGCGCCGACGTCGTGCAGCGGTCCGTGACCATATCGAGAATGGCGCCGAACGAGGACGTTTGGCCGAGCCGCCGGGCAGCAGCGCCGTCGAGCGCATCGAGCAGGCACGACACGCAGTACAGCACCGTGCAGTACTTCGGGTGCCAGCGCATGAACACGAGCGACAGCAGCGCAAACAGCACGCGCGAGTAGCCAATCAAGTTCGGCACATACAGCATGACCTGCCCCGGGGTGACCCGCGTGGGCTTGGCGATGCTCATTGGGCTGGGACCGGGTTGCGTCGCAAGCGTCAATGCGGGAAACAAGTTGCGAAGTTACAATAGGAAGGCAAAAAGCGAAGTCTTGATCGGCCCTTAGTCATCGCGTCGCCGCCCGGACTTAGAAGCGAACCGCCGGCTAAGCGAGCGGCGCGGCCGCCGCGGCGCGCGCGCCACACTAGCTAGATACAGAATAAATCATGTTCGTGGACCTACGCGTGCGGGCAGGGCCGCACGCCAGCTGGCGCGCCTGCGCGAGCTGGAAAAAAGGAAGAAAAAAAATATGTACATGAGCGGTCCGGGCCCTGGCCTACGACGCGCCTAGATGCGGCGCTCAACCTTGTTGAGGCGCTTGGCCGTCTTGGCGTTTGTGCGCGTGCGCTGGCCGCGCACGGGCAGGCCCTGGCTGTGCCGCAGGCCCTGGTACGAGCCCGTGTCGACCTTCATCTTGATGTTCGCAAGGACCTCGCTGCGCAGCTCCGTCTCGATCTTCATCGTCGACAGCTCCTTCGTGAGCGCCATGACGCGCGGCTCGTCGAGCTGGTGCATGCGCATCTGCGGGTAGAACCCGAGCTTCGCGCACACCTCGTCGGCCGTGCGCCGGCCCACGCCGAAGAACTTCTGCACGAGCCCCTGGCGCACGAGCACGTTCCCGCGGAACGACTTCCCCATAATGTTTGTGACCATGGCCGCGACTCAAGTGGACGACTAGCAAGCGGCGCGTGCAAGCAAAACTGTGCGGCCTGGCAGGTTCCAGATGATGTTCAAAATTTCGGGGTACGGGTTCGCGCCCACAAGGCGGCGGCGGCCGGCGCGCAGTGGGCGGCTCCCAGCCCGAGCCTGCCCGCCGCTGCGTCGCCACCTCGCAGCCCCCTGTGTCCCTGCCGTTTGTCCTCGCACTTTGCACGCCCGCCGCCCAATTGCCCGCCGGCATGTCTGAGAAAGAGTACTTCCCCACGCTGGGCGACATTGCGCGGCCGCTGCCGGCCGAGGAGCTGCAGATCCTTGTGAAGCAGTACCAGAAGGAGCTTCCCGATGCGTCCGTGCAGACGCGCTTCAACTTGGCGTGGGGCCTCGTCAAGAGCAGTGCGCCGGACGACCAGAAGCGCGGCCTCGAGCTGCTCACGGCCATCTACAGCGACACGCCGAGCCGCCGCCGCGAGTGCCTGTACTACCTAGCCATCGGCTCGTTCAAGCTCGGCGACTACACGGCTGCGCGCAAGTACGCAGACGTGCTGCTGCAGTACGAGCCGCAGAACCGGCAGATCATCCAGCTGCGCCAGGAGATCGAGGACAAGCTGAACCACGAGGGCCTCGTCGGCATGGCCATTGTCGGCGGCGCGGCCGCCCTTGTCGGCGCCGGCGCGGCCATTCTTGGCACCGTGCTGAGCAAGCGCCGCCGCTAATGCGCGCCTGCACGCCCTTCTTGTCTCCTGGCATTTGCCCCGCTTGTACGCCTCACATTCATAGCTCGCTTTAATGACTCGTTATATTGGCTCTATGCCTGAGCGCTATTCAACGTGTGCTCTGTGCTGCATGCCAGCTGTCGTGCTCTTCCGCCTGCTCCGCTTGCTCCGCTTGCGCGGCTCTGCAGTCTGTTTAGTTCGCGACTGGAATTAGAACACTCTAGTGCCGGCTGGCTCAGTTCCCTCGAGGCTGCAGGCGCATCCTATCCGATCTGTAGGTTCATGACCTCGAAGTGGCCCTCACAGAGGCCCTCGTATTGGCCCTCGGATTGGCCCTCGGATTGGGCCTCGGAGCTGGCCTCGGAGCTGGCCTCGGGGATGTAGATGCATGCCATCTGGGTTGGCTCGTGGCCGGCCTTCACTCTTCCAGATTAGGGGGGCTGTGTATTTGCCGTCATTAAGCTGCTTCCGCGGTTGCGCCGCCTTTGCCGCGCTACTCTTTGGCGGCGTTCGTACTCCACAATCACTAAATTATCATCACATACTTATCTTATAAATTACGCGCCGCCTCACGTCGAGCAGCCGTTCATGAGCGAGTTTTCGGGCCACTCGTAGCCGGCCTGCGTCCACGACGTGGCGTTCGCGTTTTGGTACGCCTTCGGGTGGTTTGCAATGTAGTCGGCCGTCGGGTAGTCTTCCGGGTCGCACGTCGTCGAGATCTGGTCCTGCGGTTGGTACACGCGCACGTAGTCGATCTCGTAGAGCACGGGGAACCGCAGGTCGACCCAGTCAATGTACGACCACGACGTCGAGATGCCGAGGTTCATGACAATGGACATGGGCTCGTGCGAGATGTCGCGCCAGCCGACGTTGCCGTTCGGCGTGAGCGCGGCCGCCTTCATCGTGTACGAGATCTGGTCGCCAACGTACCACGAGATGTAGCCGTCGTCGCGCGAGTTCATGAACTCGACGCCGTACTGCTGGAACGAGCGCTCGGGGCTCTGCTCGTACCAGGCCGAGTTCAGGTACGTCGTGCCCGAGATCGCCTGCTGCAGCGGGCCGCCGTTCCACGAGTTCATCTGCGTGATGCTGTGGTTCGTGATCTCAATGAAGTCGTAGTCGACCATGTAGTAGATGTCCATGGGCGCGACCTGCAGCGACTGCGACACGACGCCGTTCGCCTCGCGGCCCGACGGCGTCGCGACGGTGCCCTCGTACACGTCGATCTCTGGCGCGCCGCGGCCAACGCCTGGGTTCGGGTGCTCGTTTTTTGAGCCCGAGCACGTACACTTGTTCAGGCGCTGCCCAGGCAGGTACGACACGCCGTCGGCCGAGCTCTGGTTCGGCGTGATGCCTGCGTCGCACTCGTTGTAGCCGTAGGGCCACACGCCCTCGGACGTGGCGAGGTACCCCGGGCGGGCAAGGTTGCCCAGCGTCCAGAACCCGGGCCACAGGCCCGGATACTTGCCGTTGCCGGGCAGCCGCGCGCCGACCTCGACGTAGCCCTGCGTGAAGCAGAACTTGTTCCATGACTGCAGCATGGCCGAGCGGTAAAAGAGGTCGTGGTTCTCGAACGCGTCGAGCCGGATCTTGAGCAGCCCGTCCTCCGTGTACGCGGCGTCGGGGCTGAACCACTCAAGGTCGACGGTTGCTTGGTAGTGCAGGTCGACGGTCTCCCACACGGGGTCGTCGCCCGGGTAGAACGTGCGCCCGTTCTGGTTGAACTCGTCGCTGAACACGAGTGGCCACTCGTCGCCGTTGTAGCTCTTGTGTGTGCGCGCCTCCTGCGGCGTGTCCTCGTCGATGAGCCCGTTCGCGTAGCGCAGGGCGCCGAGGATCTTGTACTCGTACGGCGATAGGCGCACGCCGTCGTTCGGTGCCGGCACCTTTGTGCTCGGACCCGTGAAGTCGAGGATGGGCAGCACGATGAACACAGCAATGAACCCGGCAATGAGCGCCAAAAACGCGAGCAGACACCCCCAGCCGCGGCGGTCCAGCCGGTGGCAGCGGTGGTCCTCGGCCGCGTCGGCGATGGGGTCCGGGTTGTGCAGGTAGTCGTCGGCCTCCTTTTCGTCGAGGTGCAGCGGGAAGTCCGAGGCCGGGTACCCGCCGAACGGCGACGCGTCCGAGCCGAGCAGGAACGAGTTGCCCTCGTCCGGCACGCTCGACGTCATGCTCTCCGTGCGCTCGGACTGGTCGCTGCGGCCCGAGTTGCTGTAGCGCGAGAATCCCTGGGCGCCGGGCGAGTATGTGCCCGGCGGAATGAGGCTGCGCCGGATGGGGTAGCGGTCGAGGTCCGAGCCGGACACTATTGAGGGCGGTACGGTGCTTGTATTGTAGCCCGTCACGGACGCGTTGCGGCTGGGGCTCGACGAGGACTGCTCCGAGTCATCGACCATGTTTGCGTCCTCGAAGGGGTCGTGCCCGCTCGAGCCCGTCGAGTCGCTGCGCTCGTCCTGCGGCTGCAGCGACTGGTAGTCCACGGTGCGGCCGGTCAGATTTCGCATGGTATCTCAAAGGAGGAGGGCAAAAGTGCACGATTTAAATTTAGCCCCTAGTATTTTTTTAATAGCGCGCGTCAGCCCGATCTGTGGGGGGCCTCTTTGGCCCCTGGTCCCGCAGACCTCGCGCTCATGGCTGATGTTAGGTAATGGGTATCTGCATGCAGATTAAAGTGTCGGGAACGTAGGTGCATAAAGCAAGTGCATACGTCTGTACGTTGATAGAACCCTGGAATCCTCGCGATTGCAGAAACCCTGAAACCCGGCAAGACGGTGAGGGTTTGGGCGAGGCAGGCGGATGACGGCGGGGGCAGGGGCGGCATCGTCTGCGTCGGCAAGAACTCGCGCTAGAGAGCCGCTGCCAAGCCGCCGGAAACGCGCCTACTTTCGTGTTGTGAGGATGCGTGTGTGAGGGCCGGCATCGGTGTCCTTGCGGCGGGGATGTAGCGCAGCCTCGCGTACGGCCGAGCCCCGCCGCGGTAGGGGCCGACGATCTCGAGTATGCTCGGGGGGGACGTCTGCGTCATGAGACCCGCGTAGAGGGCAGCTGTCGCCTGTTAGCGACGCAGGTGCGCGGGCCGGGGGCCAGTGCACATGCGACAGCCCTCGCCCTAGTATGCATTCCACGTGATGCATGCTAATACATAGCCATTGTTTGTAGCCCCCCCCCCACAAACGCAGGGCTGCGAGTCGCTGACGTGCTGCGTGACGATGACCCTGGGGCGGACTATTTATAAGTGCGGTTGCGCCTGTGTATGGCTCTGCGCGACGTCACTCAGAGCCTCCTGACTACGGCACTATTCTTGAGTAGATAACGCCCAAATCCCTGGCGGCGCCGGCCTGCTCGCGGCCGCCGGCCTATACTTGCTTGCTAAAACATAAGACTACTTACTGAAGCGGAGTATTCCGAGGCCATATATAGCGCCCGCCGCTGCAAGCCGTCGACGGGTGGGCCTTACGGCCCGCCGCACGAAGGCGCGGTGTGGCTCGCGGGCCTGCAGTAGCCTAGGTTGCGTTCGAGGGTACGGCAAGCGTGCGGTTTGGCGTGACCGGCGATCCAGCACCGCTCAACGACTAAGACGAGCCCTTCAGCGCCGGGCCTGAGCTAATAATAAGCGCCCGAAAGGGGGGGGTAAGGACGATGGTGTATAAATAGCCGCCCAGCCAACGGGGAAAACCGCGCAGAGCCGCACGCGCCAAAATTAGGGCCGTCTTATCTTCGAGGATCGGCAGGAAGCCGTACGACTATATTTGGTAAACACATGTGCTGGCGGCGCGCTGCGGCGGCGGCGCGCGCCGCCTACCCGCGATCGCGCCAACCGCTACTAAGCGTGCCAGCCGCTGCTGACTCTTCCGCCAAGACCCGCGAAAACCAAAACCAAAAAAATTGCCGAATAGGGTACCTGCGGGGCCGGCAGCCATGCTCAGCGACGGCGACGCGGTTGCGCGGCTCGTGTTAAATGCATACAGTAAACTCGGACGTAATGGCAAGCCCGGCGTGCGGTCGAACGGCGTGCGCGAGTGGACGGTGCTTGCCGGCATAGTAGTTTCATACAGTAACGGCCACGCGCCAGCATGTGTAGCCCTGGCGACGGGGGTCAAGGCGAGCCCCGAGGCGCAGATCCGCGGCTGTGGCGGCGTCGTGCTGCACGACTGCCACGCCGAGGTGCTGGCCATCCGCGCGTTCAACCGCTACGTCCTTGACGCGGGCGCGGGTCTGGGCGGCGGCGCGGGCCTGGCCGACGTCGACGGCGTGTACCTGTACGTGTCGGCGCCGCCGTGCGGTGACGCGTCCATGAGCACGCTGAACGGCGGCGCGAGCTGGACGGCCGAGCCGCCGCCGCCGCCGGGCGCGCTCATCCGCGGGCGCGGCCACTACAACGTGGTTGGGCGCATGCGCACGAAGCCGGGCCGCACGGACGCGCAGCTCACGATGTCGAAGTCGTGCTCGGACAAGCTGTGTCTGCGGCAGAGCCGCGGCCTGCTGCTCTGCCCCCTGCGGCGCCTGCTCGCGCCGCAGAACGTGTTTCTGACGGCGCTCGTGTGCCCCGTTGTGCTCGCCGACTTCGAGCGCGCGTTTGCGCGCTGGAGCCCGCAGCACCGGTTTGCGTGCGTGCGCACGTCGCTCGCGTTCGAGGCGGCCAAGGCGCCCGGCGCCGTGCCGTCGACGTGCAGCATTGTGTGGACGCCGCAGCGCTGCGAGGTGCTGAACAACGGCGTGCGCCAGGGCTC
>JANIVK010000134.1:0-20541 GCA_030555795.1 Entelexis sorbosivorans | reverse complement strand
GGCCGCGCCGGCCGGCGGCGCCGGCGGCGGCGCCGCCGCGAAGTGGCCCGTCGAGAACATTGGCCCCGACACGCACGCCCCCGTGCCCCTGCCGGCGCCCAACAGCAACGAGAAGGTGCTGGCCACGGAGACGATCGCGGCGCCGCCCGGCGTCGTGGCGAACCTGCTGTTCGGCAAGGACACGGCGTGGCTAAAGCACTTCCTCGTCGACGTCGAGCACAACCGCGAGCTTGACAGTCTTCCGCCGTTCCCCGATTTCAAGAGTGGCGCCGAGCGCTACTTTGAGTACACAAAGCCGCTGAACGGCGCCGTCGGCCCGAAGCAGACGCGCTGCAAGTCGACGGAGAAGATTGAGCAGTGGGACCTCGACGGCTACATCGAGGTCATCACGACGACGGCTACGCCGAACGTGCCCTCGGGTGACAGCTTCACGACGTTGACGCGCGCTGTCGTGACGTGGGGCAGCAACAACCAGACGGAGATCCGCCTCGGGACGTGGCTCGAATGGACGGGCAAGTCGTGGCTGAAGTGCCCCATTGAGAAGGGCGCCATTGACGGCCAGACTACGTACTGCAAGGACCTTGTCGCCGAGCTCGGCTCGAAGCTCGCCGGCGGCGCGAAGAGCGCCGCGCCGGCCGGCGCTGCCGGCGCGGCGAAGAGCGAGGCCACGAGCAGCGCCGCGTCGGAGAAGCCGAAGTCGGCGCGCCGCACGACCTCCGCACACGAGGCGGCCGAGGCCGTGAAGGAGTGGCAGCAGGTCAGCGTGGGCCTTGGCGTCGCGCTGTTTGTGCTGCTCGTGCTGCTCATCTGGTCGTGGCGCTCGGGCGGCTCGTCGTCGCGCCGCACGGCCGAGGACTACGCGGAGCTGCAGCTCATCGAGCAGGAGCTGCAGCTGTGGCAGTGGGTCGACGACCGCAGCAACCAGTACGTGCAGCAGCGCCGCAAGCTGTCGAGCGTCGAGGTCGAGCAGGCAATCAAGGCCACCGAGGAGAAGCTTGCGCACCTCAAGGCGTCGCTGTGCCTGTAAGTCTAGATGGATAAATAGATCGATCGTAACGAGTAATATGCCAGAGCCAACTGCACGGGCGCGCATGGCGCGGGCCGCATGCAGCCACGCATGTGGCCCTGCACAGATACCGGTTATGCGAGTTCACTGCTTTGTGGGCAAGAAGCAGCTCGTCAAAAGCTGCACCGCCATTCAGCTATGCGAAGACATTTGGGCTTACAGGTGCTCTCAGGCCGCACGCGTCTGAGCTGTAATGAACCTAAACGAAAGGTTGCAGATATCCAAAATACTTAAATTGATTCCTAATTGAATCGTGAACCGGCTCATGTTTGCGATTCTACGCGCTACGCAACCAAAATCAATGCTCCTAGCGGCTATTTCATGCCGTGCTTGAGGTCGAGTGCCGCAGTCGGCCAGCCTGCTTTCTAAGCGCATCCCAGCTTCTCTCATCTTGGGACTGGAAATTTCACTTGCACCATGCGGCCCGTGTTCAGCATGCTCAGGGCCCTGCGGCCTGTTCCGCAGAGCGCGCGCTTCCTGCAGGGTCTCCCGTCCCTCGGCAGCCGCGCGTTTGCCACGTCGCGCGCCGGCCTGGCGCCGAGCGAGCCCGTTGTGCAGAAGGTCGAGGACGTGGTCGCGTTCAAGGCGCAGTACATCAAGCCCGAGGCGCAGGCGCTGCAGCCGCTGAGGGAGGCGCCTGCATTATACGCCCGCATCCACATTCATAACTGGGACATGCTCGTCACGAAGGGCGACCTCGTGAAGCTGCCCGTCAACATGAAGGACGTGAAGCTCAGCGACACGCTTGTGTTCAGCGAGTGCTCGGAGATCGGCTCGCGTAACCACACGCTCTCGGGTGGTGATATGGGCCGCGGCCGGCTCGACCCGTCATTGTTCACGATCAAGGGCGTCGTCGTCGAGAAGTCGCGCGTCAAGCGTGAGGTCAGCGAGCGCACGCGCAGGCGGCGGCGTCATGTCCGGCACGTTGTCTCCAACAACTGCCTCACCGTGATCCGTGTGTCGGAGCTGAAGCTCAACTAAGGCGCCCGCGGCGCGACCCTGCACTAATCAGCCCACGCGGCCTGCTTGCGCCGCGCGCAGCACTGGCTGCTGTGCACCGTGTACATATTTAAAAGAAACTTAAGAAACACCTTTATCGGAATTCAGATTGCGCGGCCAGACGCTCATAACTGGGCACTTGCCCGTTAGATAGCCACCTAGCCGCTGGGGCGGCACTACCCTTCACGCAGCCGCACACTGCTTTGAAAAAAAAAGAAAGAAAGAAAGAAAAATTTAGTGCTGCATACTCGCCCTCGCCGCTTTCAGCTCCAGCTGCTGCTGGTAGGTACTGTTTCACGCAAGCTAGGGACGAGCCTCGGCGGCCCGCGCGCGCGCTTATTATCAGCGCTTCCTCCCGCCGTCACACGTGCCACCTGATCTCGCAGCGCGCTTCGAGATTGAGACCCAATTAGGTCCGCTACCTGAGGCGTGCGAGAGACCAGCGGGGGAGACCCACGAGAACGTGAGGCGTGGCGCGGACATTTTCGCCAGTTAGATCGCCGCTGTCGCTTGCCAATTGTTTGCCACGATGGGCCTCGAACTCCCGTCGTTTCTCGTGAACGACAAAACGATTCCGCGGCTCGCCGACGTGCCCAAAACGCCCGGCACGGGCCAGAACGGGCCGTACCCGAACCTGCCGCCGCGGCGCCACGAGCACGCGAGGCCGCATGGCAGCCGCGACATGGGCCGCGACGCGAAGCACGACGCGCACGACGCGCACGACGCAGCCACCGACGCTGAGCAGCACCACCTGCGCGACGCAGCGAAGGACACGAGCGCGAGCTCGCTGCGCGACGCCAAGCACTCGTCGCCTCGCAACACGAGCAACACAAGCTACGTCGCCGACGACTCGGAGCTCTTCTACACGGCGTCGTCGCCGAGCGCCGTGAGCATGCAGAGTCTGCACAGCATGTCGAGCCCGCAGGGTAGCCCCGTCGTCACGCACGCGCCGCAATTGCGCCGCCAACAGACGGTCAAGCCCGACCAGGCGCCGTCCGTGCAGATACCGTGGAGGGCCGACGACCCTGAGAACTGGACTAACGAGCGCGTGCTGTGGTGGCTGGAAAGCAACGGCTTCGGCCCGCAGTGGGTCGACGCCTTCCGCAGCCAGCACATCGAGAAGGAGGCGTTTCTGGGGCTCACGTCGTACCGCAACGTGAAGCACCTCGGCATCTCCGAGTCGCCCGCGCGCTTCATCCAGCTCCTGCGCTCCATCTTCCCTGTGCACGCGCAGCACTCGCGCGGCAACTCCGTCGCGCCGTCGCCGACGCGCGTGTCGGCGCCGTTTACGAGTTACAGCGACAGCCCCGTCAGCTCCGAGTCCATGTCGTCGGGCTCGCCCGGTGGCACTAGCTCGCAGCAGCGCCAGCGCCAATACCACCAGCAGCACCAGCAGCAGCAGTACCAGCAGTACCAGCAGTATCAAGAGCAGCAGCATGCTCAGGCGCAGCAGACGCAGTCGCAATCGCAGCACCACCAGCAGCAACAAGCTCACGACAAGCAGCATAAGCTCGTGGGCGCGCGCCGCACGTCGCTGGAAAAGTTCCTGTTTCTGGATCACCGCCTTAGACCGAAGCGCACAATTAAGCCCGGCCCGTCCATCCTCGTCACGTCCGACGACGTTTCGTTCCGCCTCATCGGCATCACTGACTCGCTGAAGTCGGCCGACGTGCGCCGCCGCGTGTTCTCAGAGATCTTCGACTGCAAAAGCGAGCATGACGACGCCGAACTGGCGTCTAAAGTCAAGCTCAGGCTCACAGACTACTACTGCGAGCCGGGCGACGCCCTTAACGACGAGCAGCTCTGGGCAGTGCTCAGCGCCGCCGCGGGCGACATCGTGAAGTTCAATCTCGAGATCGGTGATCTGCAGCTGGCCATGCCCTCGCGCACGCCGGCCGTCACGCCGGGCTGGAATATGAGCAGTGAGGAGGCCATGTCGCCGCCGGGCCCGCGAGGAAGCCGCCTGTATCCGCCAACGCCGTCGCATCTCATGACGTCGACGACCGGCAACGAGGGTGATTACTTCAACCTGAAGCTGCCGAAGGCGCGAACGGGGCTCCTGGCCACAACGGCCAAAGACCCGCGCGCGAAGGGCTCGTTGTCCTCGAGCGCGGCCGCGCACAAAATATACGGCACAGGCATAAGCAGCGGCGTGAGCCCGCCGGCTATTCCGACCAATTCGAGCGAGCAGCTCGTGGCCCTGCGCGCGGCGCCGAAACCGCCGCTCGCGCGCTCGGCCTCGTCCAAGTACCGACCCGAACTGAGTCCTGTCATGTGCAGCTCACCAAACCACAGCCTCGCTGACGACGACAAGACGGAAGACGATATGTGGGCCGATGCGCCAGAGCTCGAGTCGGGTTCCGAGGACAACGGCGCCGACGACGAGGACGACGGCATGTGGGCCAAGGCTCCTGTCGCGGCCAGCGCAGGCTTGGCCGCGCCACATCCTTTGCCGTCCAACGCTGCGTCGGCATCCCTTATGACGCCAGATAGCCCGGCCGCGCCATCGTCGGCCGGCAGCTCGCGCACAGAGTCGTCGCGACTCGGCCCGCTGGGCGAGCCGACCACAGACGAGGAGAGCGAGTCGGCGCCGATGCTGCCGGTGCGGAATGGCCGTGGTGTTCAGAGAAAGCCGCGTCGCATGTCCGAGGTCTCGTTCAATCCCGTCGTGGAGGAAAGAGAGGCCGAGGCAGAAAGCGACGAAATGCCGAGATCGCTGGCCCTGGACATGCCGCGCTCGGGCCACTCGGCGACACCCAGCGAGTCCTCTATCGACAGCCCGCGGTCGCCTGACGTGAGCAGTATGGAGCCGTCTATAGACTGGGCGTCGCGACCGCCCGCAGAGGTGCTCTACGATAACCTCGAGCGCTTCTTCCCGAACACAGACCTGGATAAGCCCGTCGTTATAGCCTCGCAGAAGCATGCGCCACGCACACCGTTCATTACAAAACGCTCGGAGATGCCGCGCTTCAGCAATGCGCAGGCACCGAAGTCTCCGCCGCCGCCTGTGCCGCTCAAGCTCGACACAAGTCGCAAGACCACGGGCGACGCCGAGCCTATAATACCTGAGGAAGCCAGCGAGAATGCTGCTGCTGCACCGGAGAGCTCCAAAGCCGCGCCGCCGGCCGCAAGGGTGCCGAGCGATCACTCCGCGGGCAAGGCGGTGGCGGCTACGGCGGCGGCTACCGCCGCTGCGAACAACGACGCGCCAGCGCCAGTATCCCCGTCAGCCATTGCTGGCGTAGGACGTGCCAAGTCAATCCGAGTTGTAGCGCGCGAGGCGAGCCGCCGGCTGAGACAGGGCAACCAGCAGGGCCAGAACAAGCTTTTGCGCCGCAAAAGTACGAAGATGTGGGGCCAGCGCGTTGTTGAGATGCGCAAAGGAACGTCGAGCGCAGTAACGCTGCGCGACCACAAAGAGTACGTGTGGATCAAGGGTGAAATGATCGGCCAGGGGTCGTTCGGCAAGGTGTACCTGGGTCTCAACGCCACTACGGGTGACATGATGGCCGTGAAGCAGGTCAAGGCGCCGCGCACGCGGCTCGGGAACCAAAGTAACCCGGATGACCTCATGAAGTCTCTGTACGCTGAGGTCGAGAACATGAAGGACCTTGACCACCTGAACATTGTTCAGTATCTTGGCTTCGAGCGCCTGGATCGCGTGAGCAACCTGTTTCTGGAGTACGTGCCTGGCGGAAGCGTGAAGAGCTTGCTCATCAACTTTGGGCGGTTCCCGGAGCCGACGATCCGGTTTATGAACGTGCAGGTGCTGAACGGATTGTCGTACCTGCACTCGCGCGGTATTTTGCACCGCGACTTGAAGGCCGACAACCTGCTGCTGGATATCGACGGCACGATCAAGATCTCGGACTTCGGCATCTCGAAGCGCAGCCGCGACATCTACGCAAACAATGCTGAGATGAGCATGCAAGGCACAATTTTCTGGATGGCGCCCGAGGTCATCCACAATGTCGTGAAGAGTCAAAAGCAAGGCTACAGCGCGAAGGTCGACATCTGGTCGCTCGGGTGCGTAATCCTCGAAATGTTTGTTGGCCGGCGGCCCTGGTCGACCGAGGAGGCCATTGGCGCCATGTACAAGCTGGGCTCGAGCAAGCAGGCGCCACCGATTCCCGAGGACGCGAAGCCGTACGTGTCGGACGAAGGCAAGGAATTCCTCGACAGCTGCTTCATCATCGACCCGAACGAGCGGCCCACGGCGCGCGAGCTGCTCGACCGCAAGTTCTGCGTGCTCGATCCGCGATACAAGTTCGGAGCTACGAAGCTCGGCGTCGAGCTGAAGAAGTCCGTGAAGCGCACGTCCAGCTACCTCAGAATGCAGAACAATACCCAATGATTCCCCACGAACTACAGCAGCCTGGCTGCTATGACTTGTAACTATATTCACACACACACATATATATACTACGTCTTAACTGATAACTTATTTTCCTTCGTATTCGAAATGCAAGAGTCATGATGATCATTATTTAGCGTGGCAAAACGAGAATGATGATAATGAAAACCGATGCTGCTGCGGCCGGCCGGCCGGCTGGCGTCGCGGCCTAGCGCACGCGCTTCATGGAGAACAGAAACACGCTGTCGCGGTGGAACTCCTCGAACTCGGGGAAGTCCTGGATCTCGTCGATTTGGAAATGGTGTTTCATGGCCTTGAAGAACAGGCGGTCTGCCTTCCGCCGGCGCTTATACGCCATAAGGATCGGCAGCTCCGGGTTCGCGTCCGTGAGGTCCAGCAGCGTCTTTTCGAGGAGCGGGAACGCCTGCTCCAAGTATACACAGTCGGCCGCCAAGACGAGATCGACGTCCTTGCAGTACGCCGGGAGTGGTGCGCCCCAGTCGAGCGTCTCGGCGTGCACGCGGGCCGCCTCGTCGTTGACCCGGATATTCGCCTCCATAAGACTCAGCATGTTGTCCTGGTCCGTGATAAAGACCTGCATGTCCTTGGCCTCGGGATGGCCCACGGCCAGGGCCAGGCCGGCCAGGCCCGTGCCGCTGCCTAGCTCGAGAACGCGCTTGTAGGGGAAGTGCTGCTGTCTAATTAGATATCTGCTTAAGAGCTCTCCCGCCGGCCAGAGCTTGCCTCCACACCCAGCAGCCCCGCCGTCCTGCTCGACCTTCAGCTTGCGCGAGAGCAGCCCACCAAAGTCCAGGTCTCTCACGCCGGTCTCCGAGACCTCAGGCACAGGCACAAAGTCCCAATCCAGCGCGATGCCTTCCATTGCCGAAATGAAAAGTCTCTAAACAGAACCTGACAAACACAGACCCGGCCCCCAAATCACCAGAACCTGGCTAGTAGTTAAAGGCGCCAAGGCCGGCGGGCGGCGGGCGGCGGGCGGCGCAAACCTTACCGAGAAAAGGGAACTGCAAAGGCGCTCGCACCTGTAAATACTAAAACTAAACCTAAACGGGAAAAAATTAGGAGCCTCAAAAGGCAAAAAAGCCTTCGTGTGGGCTAATTGGCGTTTCTCGTTTTTTTTTTTTGGCATGCAGGAGGAGCGTTATTGAATAAGAACTTTTTAAATAAATGAGGTGATATTATTCATTCGGGATTCTTAGACCACAACGCCGGCGCTGGAGGCAATACGGGGCCACAGATCAGCGCACTCCTTGGCAACAGGGCCAGTGATGGCAGAGCCCTTCATCTCACCCTTGGGGTTGGCGATGACACCGGCGTTGTCCTCGAAGTAGAGGTACACACCGTCCTTCCGGCGCCAAGGCTTAGACTGGCGCACAACAATAGCAGGCATAACCTTCTTACGGAGCTCGGGCTTACCCTTCTTGACGGTGGCCATGACCATATCGCCGACACCAGCGTGGGGCAGGCGGTTCAGGCGGGCGCCAATGCCCTTCACGGAAATGATGTACAGGTTGCGCGCACCAGTGTTATCGGCGCACTGGATGACGGCACCAACGGGAAGACCCAGGGACACCCGGAACTTCGAACCAACAGACTTCGCGGAACTCATTTGCGATTCTACAAGCGAAAGGCTAGGCGGATGTGAATAATTCGTACTATGTGGATCGATGACTAAAGAAAAATCGCGAGTGGAGCTGGGAGTGAAAATTCTGTAAGCTACAGAGCCCTAAGCCCGTCAGCCCTTATTTGTCATTCTCAAGCGGGCTCCACGATAATGTTACAAACGGGAAAGCGCGGTTAACGGCATGGAACCTGCTGCGCGTTCGTCGAGTTTGGCCGTGGCCGCGCGTTGGCGCTGCTTTCGCGCGCGAATTGTAATTGCCTACTGCAACATAATCATCATTGCTCACTTACAAACAAACCAGCTTTGCAAACTGTAAAATATATCAAATACTACACGGCTAGTCGGCGAACCTCTAGCGCACAGAGGGGATCTGCGCCGACTGCGCACGAGGCCCGACTTGCGGCAGCCTGGAAAACAGCCATCAAATTTTGCATTCGGGCAGTCATTGCGCCGTGTTTATACCGGCTCAGTGGTTCCCGTGGTGAGCATCGGGGCTGGCCGTCGCATACTCGTACACGTTCAGCAGAGCAAAGGCGACAAGGGCCGTGCCAAAGCCGGGAAGGCTGCCGCGGAACCGGTTCATCCGCGTGAACGGGCCCTGGAAGCGCCAGGCCTCTTGCTTTGCCCAAGGATCGTGGAATCTCGCCATGGCTTTGTGGACGATACGATTGGCAGGTAATGTGCCGCGGTGTTACGCTGATTTGAATATGACTAATCACAGTCATTTGGTGAGGGAGACGCGCATGGCAGTATGCATTAACGAAGGGACAAGCGTCATTCGCAGTCAAGGTTGGATATTATGCATTGACAGCGAATAGGAGTTGCCAATCCCGTGAAAGAGGCAGAACAGATAGTGAAAGTGTGTGGTTCTGTACCCTTTTCTGTTGTTCTAGCACCAGGACTGCTTGCCAATCTCAACATATCACTCGAAACTAATTAAGTACAATTTTTTATCATATGTTAATCCTACCCGCCTCGCTACACACGAATTGCTCAGTGTCTCAGTATGTTCACGTTCAGCGTACCTTTTCCCACACACGCGTTACGTCAGTTATTCAAGTCTCATATGTCGAGCGTCGCACTAGCGAGTATGGTCATCGCCTGGCCGTTAAATACATGCACGTAGTTCTGATGCAATTAAGATAGCAAGAATAGTGTAACAGGTAACAACAGCCAACAAACAGAGACCGAGAGGGGCTTAAAGAGTGCTTTGAAGCCGAGGGAGTTCTTTATCACGAATCTGATCTTGAAACCTACCCTCGGGAAACCCACGAAACTCGTACAGAAGCACCAATTCCTACTCTGGCATACTTCGTGTGCGAGCTTCATCGGACCCATGTTTTGCTGGACGCACTGCTTTTTTTCGTATACATATACATGGAGTCAGAATGAGTGAGCATGATCCTTGCAACAGTTATACCCTGCTTTCAAGAGACAGCTCCACAGCTGAGGCACGCGACCGACTTACAATTTTTCGAGGAAGCCTTGCGTTTCGAATGCCTCGCGCGCTTATCAAGGGTACGGGTAGCACGGCGGTTTCCCCATTTAGAAGCACATATCATAGTTATACAAGCATAGTTACGCTCCACACATTCTTAGATGTGAGTGGCACCCTTGTGTGCCAATCACAAAATTATGTCGCCCACTCACTGTTGCTTCCCTGTCACAGTCACGATTAGATTCGAGCGGCAAGGTTAGATTCTCACTGCGGCGGCGCCTAGTTCGGCCATATCGTTCTGCGGTACCTTTATCATGGCATATAAGCCAAACCTGTTGCCATGCTTCTGTTCTTATTGCCGTTGTGTGTGCCCGAAGAGCAGGTTAGCACTAGAGGACCGCAGCGCATAACTGGCATGCAGCGAGTGCGCGCAACGCCCTCCCTGAAGACAGCATTGTACGCCTAGCAATATGTTTTGTAGACTTATGTGAATACAGGAAATAGCAAGACATTTGCCTCTTGTGGCCATATGGTCCTGAGAAATTAGCGTTTCACTAGCTCTTCGATGCTCGCGCAGCTGGGTTTTTGCATTTCGCGTCTGTGGCGCTAGTGTCGAGCGGCGCCAGGAGCTAGATACGTACCTAGCTTAGCACAGAGAGCATGCCGTCACAGTGTTTCTCTAGTATATCCTATCAAGTATCTATCCGTTAGGAAAAAAGCCATTCTGCCGCGCAAGCGCAAACCTATGCAGTCAATGGCTCTGTGCGCATTTCCTCGTCCTCGGTCTCTAACTCTGTCTGCTTCACAACATACTCGTACATGTAGTACGCAATTACTGTGCCCAGAGCGGCGCCGAAGATGATGTCGAACCAGTGGTGCTTGTGGTCGATGATGCGCGTCACGGCCACAAACGCTGCCACAAGGAACGGCAGGAAGCCGGCCAGCTTGACATAGATTGGCGAGCCCGGCTGCAGCAGTGCGAACGTGTCGATGATCCAGAACGCGAGGAACCCCATGCCGTTGAACGACACGGACGAGTGGCCCGACGGCGTGCTGCGGCAGCCCTCCCATGTGCGGAACCAGTTTTCGGACGTGCACCAAGTGCGCACATCGAGCGGCTCGTGCAGCGGCGCGTCTGACCGCGGCTGACAGCGGGCGAGGAAGTCTGGGCGCTGGTTCCCGATGAGAAACTTGAGCACGTCGCACACGAGCGCCGTGATGACCGTCGCGCTCACGAACGCGAGGGCCGAGTAGGCGGCGTGCTTGCGGTAGCGGTTCAAAACGAACCCGGACGCAATAATGAGCGCGAAGGGCAGTCCGAACGCGAGCAGAAACAGCAGCCACACGGGAACGTGCTCTTGCGGCACGTACGGGTACGCGATGTACGGATTGTCCATTCTGAACTTACGCGCCAGCGGCAGAATCGACGTCTCGAAGGGAACGAGCGCAATTGTGGCGATGATGGTCGCCGCGGCGACACGCGTGAGCTTGTCGGCAAACAGTGCCCTCAGCGGACCCGGAACCATACGCAGAATACTTGATTTCGAGACTCTCCAGCTTTTCATAAACGCTGCACTCGCCAGTGTGCAGAACGTAGTACTCGGATGCGTACGCGACGAGGCCGGCGCGACAGGTTGAGTAGGTTATGTTTATGGCGGAGCGCGCCAATCAGCACCGGGGCTAGGTATGACGGTATACTCCATGGCCAGCGCGGCGGTACGGGTTTTCTGCCGCCCAGAGCTTGGGCGGCAGAGCGCAGCAGGGTTTGTCGGCACGCAATGTCAATCCGCATCTTCGTTACTACGGACAACCATGTCGGGTATAACGAGACGGACCCCGTGCAGGGCGACGATGCGGCGGCGAGCTTCGACGAGGCCATGACCATTGCGCAGCGCGCAGACGTCGATTTTGTCGTGCAGGGCGGCGACCTGTTCCATGTGAACAAGCCGACGAAGCGCTCGCTCTACTCCGTCATGCGCACGCTGCGGCGGACGTGCCTCGGCGACAAGCCCGTCGAGTTCGAGGTGCTCAACTTCGACGCGCTGGCGCTGCCCGACGCGCAGGACTTCGACTACCCGAACTTCGAGGACGCGAACCTGAACGTCGCGCTGCCCGTGTTCGCCATCAGCGGGAACCACGACGACGCCGGCGGCGCCGTGGGCTCGAACATGCTGTCGCCGCTGGACGTGCTCAGCATGGCCGGCCTGCTCAACCACTTTGGCCGCGTCTTCGACAGCGCCGACATTGTTGTGAAGCCCGTGCTCATTGAGAAGGCCGGCGTGCGCGTGGCCCTGTACGGCCTGGCCAGCGTGCGGGACGAGCGGCTCTACCGCACGTTCCGTGAGAACCGCGTCAAGTTTCTGCGGCCGAGCGACGAGCCCGAGAGCTGGTACAACATTCTCGTCGTGCACCAGAACCACGTCGCGCACGGGCCGACGAACTTCCTGCCGCACGAGTTCCTGCCGAACTTCGTGGACCTTGTTATCTGGGGCCACGAGCACGAGTGCCGCATTGACCCCGAGGCGGACCCGAACAAGGGCTTTCTTGTAATGCAGCCAGGCAGCACCGTCGCAACGAGCCTGTCCGAGAGCGAGACAAGGCCTAAGCACGTGGCCGTCATCTCAATTGGCGCGAACAAGCAGTTCTCGTACGAAAAGATTGCCCTGAAGAGCGTGCGGCCGTTCGCCATGCGCACCGTGTCGCTGCACGAGCACGCGAACATCAACCCCGGCGACCGCGATGCGCGCGCCAAGGTCACGGAGTGGCTTATTGCGCAAGTGGAGGAGCTCATTGACGAGGCGAAGGAGGCCTGGATCCAGCAGCACGCCGACGACGAGGGCGCGGTCCTCGACGACGCGCAGGTGCCTCTGCCGCTGGTCAGGCTGCGCGTCGACTACACGGGCTACGAAGTCGAGAACACGACGCGTTTCTCGAACCGGTTTGTGGGCCAGGTCGCGAACACGACGAACGTCCTGAGCCTCATTCGGCGGCGCGAAACGGGCGCCAAGCTGGGGCCGAAGCTGAGCTCGGACGGCGTGCCGGAAGGCCGCGTCGTGAACAACGTGCGGCAGGTCCGCGAGCTGCTCCACCAGTACTTGACAGCCGAGACGCTGGATGTCCTGCCTGAGCGCGAGATGGTTGAGGCCCTCTACAAGTTTGTTGAGAAGGACGAGAAACTCGCGCTCAAGACTGGCGTCGATGGCATTGTTAAGGACCGCGTGGCGCAGCTCATGACGTCTGTTGACGGCCTAACGCTGCAGAACCCTCCTGAGCCATCTTACGCGCCCCGTCCCACAGCAAGCTCACACAGTAGTTCGCCAACGCCGCCGTCCCGAATCGAGTCGTCGGTAGACGAGCCTGTGCGGCCTACAAGAATCGCACATCGGGCTGCACCTCAGCGCCGGCGCGAGCCCGTGCCCGCACCCGAGCCCGAGCCGGCGCCCGAGCCCGAGGTGATCGTGCGCGAGACACCGGAGCCTGAGCTTGAGTCTGAGTCTGAGCCTGCGCCGGAAGCGATGGTCCCGGACTCAGAAGAGGAGCTGCACGAGGAGCGGCAGGCCGCGGCTCGGCAACCAAGGCCACGCCAGGCCGAGAAAAAAGCACCGCGCGCAAAGGCTCCGCCGCGAGCGAAGCGCGCGACGCGGCCGGCCTTCGAGGTGCAGCCGAGCCCGCCGCCGCATGAGTTCGACGCCGAGGACGACTCTGACGAGATGTTCAGTTCTCAAGACCTGTAGATTGTCTACCTATTTATTTATTTATTCATTCGTGCGCTGCGTGCGCGCCGTGCGCAGGCCGCGGAGCGTGTGCTCACGCGCGGCCCAACCCGCCCGTAAGGTTAGGAGGGGCAAGGGCGCTAGCCTTGGTCGGAACTCTACGGCCCTTCGCTATGCACGAGACGCGCCTCCTGCAGCAGTGGGTGAAGCTGTTCACGCGACCGCAGTGCGGGCTCTGCTCGAAGGCGAAGACTGAGATTGAGCATGCGGCACGCATCTCGTGCTTCAATTACGCGGAGATCGACATCACGGAGCCGGCGAACCAGGTGTGGTACGACAAGTACGCCTTCGACGTGCCGGTGATCCACGTTGCGGAGGACAAAGAAAGCACGCCCCGCGAGATATTCATGCACCGCGTGAAGAGCGAGCAGCTCGTCGCTGCCGTGAAGGCGCTTACCGACGTAAATGCTAAATAGCTTAGGCACAATTACCGAGCCCGCGGCGGCAATGCGCACGCGCGCGAATCCCACGACGAGAAGAATTGCCCTGTCAACGGCGTTTGCGGCTCAGCACCGGGCCGAGCCGCCCTCGCGGCGCGAGGCCGCGGCGCAGGCCGCCAACGCATCATATGCGTGCAGTCGGAATAAACCTAAACCGGATCTCTGTTCACAGGCCAGATACTTTCACAAAGCGCAGAGCCAGGAAGCGGGAGCTAGCCTCTCCACCGCATGGACTATGGAATATGCAGAGATACAGAGCAATGAAGTCGAAGCTCTGAAAGCCATCTACGCCTCCGATTTCGAGCCCGTGAAGGTCAATGCCGTGTGGAACCAGAAGCCGAGTCCTAAGTTCCGCATCCGCCTGCGCCCGAGCAGCGAGTTCGAGGACAGCCAAATCGAGCTGCAGATCGAGGTCACTATGACGCCGACGTACCCGCGGACGCTTCCTGACGTGCGCATATGCCACCACAACGCTCTGGGTGGGCGGCAGCTCGAGACGCTGAAGCAGTCAATTGAGCGCACGGCGCGTGAACTGAAGGGCAGCGAAATGGTGTTTGAAATTACGTCGAACCTGCAGAGCCAGATCGACGAGTACGCGCGCTTCACGTCCGAGGCCGCGCCGAACCTTGAAGAGGACCGTTTGCGGCGCCTGCAGCTCGAGGAGCGCCGCCAGAACGAGCGCCACGACGAGATCCAGCGCGAAATGGAGGCCGCTGCCTTGCAAGAGGGCCAGAAGTATGACTCGCTCGTACTCGAGGAGCTTAAGCGCAGCGAGGAGTCCGACGCGCATGTGAACCTCGCCGACGACCCGCAGAGCTACATTGTCGTGCCGGAAACTACGCCCGGAGTCACGACATTTCACCACACAATCGTGGCCTTGCAGCGCTCAGGTGGCAGTGGCAGCAGTGCGCCCGTTGTGTTTCGCCAAGTGCAGGCCAGCCTGCGCGTCGCACAGCCCTTCTTCGGCACAAGCTACATCGCCAAGCCTTTGATGCCGCCAAACACGGCAAGCCAGAGCAATGACTTCGACAGTGACCTGGCTTTGCTGCTCACGAAAATCGAAATGTCCTCCGCCTACTGGCGCACCGCGTCGGGGGCGCGCAAGCTGCACGAGCTAAACTACGAACTCGAGCTCGTGCGCCACTTTCATCACCCGGGGATAGTACCACTCTACGACTTCTCGATTGAACGGTTCAAGGGTACCGAGCGAGAGTGGATTGTCTCGCTCCTCACGCCGCTGTCGCAGCTCACTCCCTTGTCGGACATCCTCGATAGCGTGAGCACTATAAGCCTCAAAACAGTGCAAAGCTGGTCATTCCAAATTTTAGAGGCGCTCGAGAGTTTGCACAAGGCCGGCATCAAGCACAAGTGCATCTGCCCGCACAACGTAATGATCCACCATGACCCAGACACGGGCGAGAGCTCCGTTCTCCTCAAGCACCCTCACTATCTGTACATGCTCTATAAACTGAACGAGGAGCACGCGTTCGAGCCCAGCAACAGCGCGTCTGAGCCATCATGGCTCTCAGGGAAACGCGCCGTGTGGGTACCACCAGAGGGCCGCGTAAAGACGGGCTCTGCAAGCGCCGAGATCGCGCCTTCCACCAAGTGGGACATCTGGCAATTCGGCGCTCTGGTCGTGCAGATGCTGGCCGGAAAGAAGGAAATGTATAATTTCAGAGGCGACCCAGAAGCCTTCGTGCGGTCGCGTGGTCGGTCATGGCCAGCAGGCCTCGCACATTTCCTGACCAGTGTCCTACAGTCAAATCCCGCGAAACGCCCCGGTGCGCTAGAGCTTCTTACTGACCAGTTCTTCCGGACTAGCTTTACGAGCGAGCCAGAGGCCATCGAGGGTTCATCATCGGACTTGGGCCTCGCGCACTCGTCCCTCACATTATCCGATACAGCGCAAGCAACCACGGAGTCTGAGTACGAGGCGAACCCAAGGGGCTCATCGGGCCGCCGAAAGCTAAGCAACAATGAGGAGGGGCTCTTCTCGAGATACAAACATGACTTTGACGAAGGTATTGTGCTAGGGCGCGGCGGATTTGGCCAAGTTGTGAAGGCACGAAACAAGCTCGATGGCCGTATATATGCGGTGAAGAAGATCCGGGCTACGCCGGCTACATTGTCGCACATTTTACAAGAGGTCGTGCTCCTGTCACGTCTGAATCACCAGTATGTGGTTCGTTATTATACGGTCTGGCTTGAGGATGACTTTGATCCCTCCGCGCGGGAAGACGATCAGGGTGCATCGAACGAAGCGGCAACAACCAGCGACGTTAACCCGGACGAGTCATTGACTGAAAGCCATAGCGACTTGCCGATGCCATCCGTGCCGCTTACGAACGAGGACCTGTTGGATGCAATACCTTCCACATCGCTTTCGCGCTTCTCCACGCACCACTCGCTGTCGGAGCTAGACCTTCCTAGCGCGTCGCAGGACTTTATGTCAGACTCCGGATTTATAGAATTCGGCTTCAGCGACTCCGACAGCTTTGCGAACGCCGTGGATGACGACGACGCTGCTACGACGAGTCGCAATACGCCAGTAGCCGAAGACGTTAACCGGAATTCAGCCCTGAGTAGTCGCGCTGAGTCGCAGATAAGGCCGCCAGCGGCCACACAGGCTCGCGAAGAACCGTTCCTGTCTCGGCTTTCGCGCCTGTCACGCAAAACGCTATACATTCAAATGGAATACTGCGAAAATCACACACTGGGCGACCTCATTCATCAGGGCCTATGCCGCAACCAGCATGAGTATTGGCGGTTGCTGCGTCAGATCCTGGAGGCCCTGGCCTATATCCATGGCGAGGGAGTCATTCACCGCGACTTGAAGCCAAAGAACATCTTCATAGATCAGGCGCGAAACATCAAAATTGGCGACTTTGGTCTTGCACGCAGTGTGGCGCAGCCAATGACGAGCGCGCAGCACTCGCCAGCGCTCGCTGCGGATGGTGCAGGTGCTGGCGTGCCCGAGGAAGAAGAGTTAACAACGTATGTCGGCACGTCACTGTATGCAGCCGTCGAGATCACGAACTCGTCAAAGTCGCGTCGAGGCTACAACGAGAAAGTGGACATGTATTCGCTTGGCATTATTTTTTTCGAGATGGTGTGGGGTATGAATACGGAAATGGAACGCGTACAGGGGATCCGCCGTGCGCGCCTCGCCCGCATTGAGCTGCCTACGAAGTTGGTGAACTCGCCAAAAATGGAGGTACAGGTTGACATCATTCGAGCCCTTCTGAATCATAATCCTGACAAGCGGCCATCGGCCACAGACTTGCTGCAGTCAGGAGTCGTGCCCGTTGAGGACCGCGATATGACGGTGCAGGAGGCGCTGCGCAACATCCGCGATCAGCACGTTGTACAGCAGCTCGCGAACGCTCTGTTTTCGCGCCCGCTCATATCCGCGCAGCAGGTGCTCTATGACCGCACGATCCAGTCGCCCACGGTGAGCCGCAAACAGATCCTGCACAACAGCAAGTATACGGGCCAGGCCGGTCTCACAGCCGCGTTTATAAAGGAGAAGCTAGAGGCCGTTTTCCGCGCCCACGGCGCCGTGGACAACACGATGTTCCGCTCGCGCGTGTTCCCCAGGTCTGCTTTATACAACGCGCCGACCGTCGTGGAGCTGCTCGACACGCAAGGCACGGTCCTGCAGCTGGCGCACGACCTGACCCTGCCGCATGCTCGCAGGCTTGCCGAGACGGTTCCAGACTACACGAAGGCTTATGCCTTTGACACGGTGTATCGCATGGACTCGCGCAACCCGGGCCACCATCCGCTGAAGCACCTCGAAGTCGACTTCGACATCATAGCCACGCCCGGCAGAGAAGAGCTAACGTTCGACGACGCGGAGGCGATTGCCGTGATGAACGATGCAGTGACGTCTGTGTTTGCCGGACTGCCCGAGCGCGAGCTCATTGTTGTGCTGGGCCACCACGATATCCTCTCGGCCACGCTGAACCACTGCGGCCTCAGCCAGCCGCAATATCACGCCGCCCTGTCACTGCTCGCCACTGACCGGCGGACGAACATGCTTGCACGATCGAACGTGTCAGCCGCGTCCATGGACATGCTGAACCAGTTCGCGTTCCGCGAGATTCTGGGCCGCGCTGAGGAGCGCATGGCGCGGCTCATGCCCTTGTCTGAGCGCGTGCGCCGGGGCATGGCGCACATCAAGGCCGTCGCCGATTTGGTTGTGCGCCTGTCTGCGTCGCCGCAGCCGCCGCAAATATATTTCTCGCCGCTTATGCACACAGGCACAACCGACTTTTACACGAACGGCATCATTTTCCAGCTTGTGGATGCAGGCACGCTGAGCAGCAAAGGCAGCTCTCCGCGGGACTCGCCGCCGCCGGCCACGGGCTCAGTTAACTCGGGGTCCGTGCTTGCGTGCGGCGGCCGGTACGACAGCGTCATTAAGCTGTTCCGAAACTCGGTTCTTGACGCACACACGCCGCTTGTGAAGGCCGTAGGCTTCGGGCTGTCTGCGGACAAGCTTACGGCCATTGTTTCGCAGCATCAGGCGCAGCTGAGCCGTGACCAGCGACCGGTGGTGCCGCCGCGGTGCCAGGTTCTGGTCACGAGCTTCAGCGAGCCGACCTTAAAGACGCAGGGCCTAAATGTCGTGCGAATGCTGTGGAGGAGCGGCGTTGCTGCCGACCTCGTGCGCGGCATGCTATCGCCCGATGACCTCGTTGCACACGCTCTGAAAGAGCTTGTGCCGATTGTGGTGATTGTGAAGCAGATGCACAACCTGTCTTCGTCGAATCGGACCTTCAAGCCTTTGCGCGTAAAGCGGCTGGGGCAGAACGCGATGCAGGGCCACGGCGATGTCGACCTTGGCTTCGCCGAGCTCGTGCCGTTCGTAGTGGCCGAGCTGGGTATAGGCTCCGGCGGCTCGGCCGCGGCCGAGCCGCTGCCGGAGCTCCTGAGTGCGGGGCCCGCCTCGGATACGGCGCTGCACCAAGACGCTGAGCTTGGCACTGGCGACGGCATGTCCGGCCGCACCATCATTTTGAACGAGTCCGGGAAGCTGAAGGGCGGGCGCAAGAACCGGTGGCAGCTCGAGGAAAAGAGCGCCGAGGCGAAGGCGACGTTCCTTAACGAGCTCAGCAGCGCGCCGACCGTGTCGCTGGATCTGCGCGACGAGGTCATTGAGGCGATTCTGACCGTGTCGCCGCACGCCGTCGAGGAATGGAAGCGGCGTGTTGTCGGGCTCTCACCGAACCAGAAGGCGTATATCATGAGCGTGCAGTCGAAGCTGGCGAACGAGGCGGTGAAAAGCCCGCACATGGTGCTGTTCTCGTCGAAGACCGAGCATGTGTTTGTGTACCGCTACGACTGAAGTAGCAGCACAGAATTAGAAGATTATAAGGTACATATATCTGGCTAAGCTCTTTTAGACTAGCGTGTCTGCGCAAAGCAAACAACACATTGCTGCCAGCAATCCATTGATTTATTATACACTTGACGATCTTTATAACCGGCTCGACTAGATCACCGTCCCTTTAATTTTTTTTTATTTCTTAATATTCCGATCAGGACTATTGCGCAACAATGGCTTGGCGGAACGGGCGTGAGACGGTTGCCATGGAAGATGCCGCCGCCGCGAGGGTTAGGCATGCGTCACGAGAACGGGTTCTGCATGTGCGAGCGAGCATGTGATGCGTCCCGCCACATCTCACGGCAACGCGGCCGCCCTGCCAGCCACGACAATCCCCCACTCCCATCCAGTGCTGAATCAGCGCCGCACAGTTAAGGGTCGCGGCGGGCGAACAGCCACGAACAAAGTCACTGCTCTCAACGGCAATTGTCACCCACCATCTCCCTAGCAACCGCAGTTTAGGGGTCGATTAGCGCAAACATGCCCTTTCTAGGACACGAGAGCCCCGCGAAGCGGTCGATGACCGACGGCAGCCAGAATGTGGACGACGAGGACGACTACGATGACGGAAACCGCAACATTATTCTGAGCCTCATTGGCCAGTTGCGGCCCGGCTCGGACCTGTCGCGCATTACGCTGCCGACGTTCATTCTTGAGCGCAAGACGATGCTGGAGCGAATCACAAACCTGCTGCAGCATCCGAACATGCTCGTCGATGCGACAAGCACGGCCGACCCGCAGCAACGCTTCGTGGAGGTGGTCCGATGGTACATGAGCGGCTGGCACATTGCGCCGAAGGCGGTGAAGAAGCCGCTGAACCCTGTCCTCGGCGAGTACTTCACCTGTTACTGGGATCTGCCCGACGGGAATCGCGCGTACTACGTGTCCGAGCAGACGAGCCACCACGCGCCAAAATCGTCGTACTTCTATGCGTATCCGGGGCGCAAGATCCGGGCCGACGGCGTCGTCGTTCCGAAGTCCAAATTTCTGGGCAACAGCGCGGCGTCCATAATGGAAGGCGTCGCCTATCTGGAGTTTGGCGAGCACGTTGGCCCGGACGGCAAGCCCGAGGTCTACGAGCTGACGCAACCGAACATCTATGCGCGCAACGTGCTCGTCGGCTCGCTGAAGCTCGAGATTGGCGACAAGGCGCTCGTCGACTGCCCGGCCCTGGATATGAAGTGTATTTTAGAGTTCAAGGTGAAGGGCTACATCTCGGGCACGTATAACGAGATCAAGGGTACGATTCTGCACAAGGACAAGCCGCTGTACGAGTTGACGGGCAAGTGGAACGAGGTCGTGTACATCAAGAGCCTGACGGAGTCGAAGGCGAAGAAAGAGGTGTTCTTCGACACGACGAACGACCGCGTGTTCAAGCCCCCACACTAGAAATCCCGCCGAAGCGGGCTCTAGTAGACGATTTCAATCCACCGA
>JANIVK010000133.1:0-20762 GCA_030555795.1 Entelexis sorbosivorans | reverse complement strand
GATACGAGTTGCGCTCCATCTGCTTGCGCCGGAACAGCTCGGCGCGGCTCGGCCGCTGCGGCATGGGCGGGTCCGCGGCGCGAGGCGAGTCAGGCCGCGCGCGCGGCATGCTGGCGAGATCGACCTCGCTGGCGCCGGCGCTGCTCGGAGCGCTCGTGTTCACGCTGCTGCCGGAGCTGCCCGCGGCGCTGGGACTGCTGCGATCAAGCCGCGACTTGCGCGCATCGTACTTCGCCTTGTCACGCATCCACGCAGGCTGGCTCGAGTCGCTCGGCGCCTGGCCGTTGTACTGGCTGTACGCCTTCTCGAGCTCCTTGCGCCCTTTCGACCACAGGCTCGAGGCCTTCGAGAACATGGATGTGCCGAACTGCGTCGCCACGGCGCCGAAGTCTCCCAGGTCTGCGTTGCCCAGGCTCGCAAGCTGCTGCGAGGCACTCTGCTTCGGCTTCGGCAGCGGCAGGCCCTGCGCCTCGGCCATGAGGTAGTTCACGGCGCCGCTCACTTGGTTGTCCATGGCCGTCAGCGCGCGACTCGCGTCCTCGGGCTCAAAACCCATGTCCACAAGGTACGCCAAATGTCGGTCGAAGCCCGGCGAGCTCGACTTCGCTCGCGCCGGCTGCGACGCTGAAGCCGCAGACTGCGCCGAGCCCGATCTACGCGGCGGCTCGGGCCTTCGCTCCGACGCCGGCTCAGCAACAGGCCTTGCCGCACGGCTCCGGCTGCTACTGCTGCTCGTGCCGTTGCTCCGGCTACCGTTGCTGGCGCTTGGCTGCGCGGGCGGCGCGCTCGACTGCGGCGCAGGCGGCGGCGCCGAGCTGAACAGGCCGAACACGTCGTCGTCGGCGCTCGCGGCAGCCGGCGCCGGCGCCGGCGCCATCGAACCGCTTGTCGAATTGCTGGCCAGGCTCGTGCGCGATTGGCCCGCCGAGGGCGTACTCGAGGGCGGCTGGCTCGGCCGCGACTGGAAGGTCGGGTCGAGTAGGTCCAGCGCATCCCACGCCTGCGCGGCCTTGCGCTTATTGGCCTCCTCGGCCTTCAGCTGATCGGCGAGCGACAGCTTCTTGCTGCTGCCGGACCCTCCCAGGCCGTCGAGACCTGCAAATGCGTCCATGCCACACGAGCGAGTCCTACTGCGGATCAAATCACCTGAACTGCGGCTAAACACTAAACACTGTGGACGGATATTGGGTTAGGGAGACGTCGCGTGCGTAGGAGGAGCATCCGTGGCGCGGCACCGTCCAACCGGCGTGGGCACAAGAGCGCTGGAAGCTGGCGAATAGACACGTACTTATACAAAAGCTTATACAAAAGTGCATGTACCTGAGCAGCGCTCACCGCTGGTGACCGCTTGCCCGCTGTGAAGTGCATGCGTAATCATCAATGCGCATGTCACGGCGATGTCTGGGGAACTTGGCCATATATCCATAAACAATGAGATCTGAGCTTCGTAAACCAGGACGCGCCCTGCCGCAACAAGCTTTCCCAATCTCTAGCTAATAGTCAGAAACTAAACGATTGTACTTGTATTTGACAATGAGCTCTGATTATATAGTCAGGCACTTTGTCCGAGTGGTTAAGGAGAGAGATTAGAAATCTCTTGGTCTCTGGCCGCGCAGGTTCGAATCCTGCAGGTGTCGCTATCCTGGAACTCAGTTCCAACTCACTTTTTTATTTTTATTCACGAGCGTGCTAGCAGTAAGTAGTGTCCACTCTGAGGCGGCGCTAACGCGTATACCAGTTGTGCGAGCACGAGTAGCGGGCAATGGGTGCGGCAACGTCTACGTTGGCCGTGCAGGAGCGGTTCTCCGACCTGAGCAGGCTGCCTGACATTGGCCCTGATGACGACGTGTGGGACGCGCTTCTATCTGCTGGCTCGGGCGGGACGCAGCTCAGCGACGGCGAGTTCTTCGCCATGGTCTCGGCGGAGGACGTGCGCAGCATTCGCGATGCACAGCCCGGGAACTTCGAGGTGCTTCTCGCCAAGGTCGTTGAGCGGCTCGAGGGTCTCATCCGGCCGCGCGCCGTGGGTACGAACGGCACTGTCGGCCCGCAGATCAGTAATTGTTGCCGCATTCTCGCCCGCACCTTTGCCGTCGTGTACGAGCAGCCCAAGACAGGCATACCAAACTGGACGGTCAAGTTTGTATGGCACTCAGACCTGGGCCGCCGCTGCATTGCGTGTTTGCGCGACCTGCTGCACATGCCGGGCTACACCGTGCCGCTCACGCGCACGCAGTCGAGCGTGCAGCTCTGGGCGCCTGGAATTGGTAGCCCCGGCACGCAAATGCCGTCCTCGCGCTTCACGAGCGCCAGAACGGAGGTCGTGCAGGCGCTCCTGAGCGTGCTAGGTCAGCCCCTGTTCAGCCGGTCGCAGGAGGCGGCAGGGCTCGACTTCTGGACGACGAGCGCGGCCAGTCCGGCTGTGCTGTGCTCGCTCCTAAACTACTGCCTCAGCTACGAGCCGAAGGTGTGGATTGCGGACCCCGCGTCGACGCTGGCCCAGCTGGCGCTGAACCTGCTTATGGTGTCTGTCGTGCACCTGCCGAGCCAGGGCACGAACCAGTTCCGCAAGCTGCTAGCAAAGCTGCACAACCACGAGGACTTCCAGCTCCTCGTTGCGGGCATGCGGAGCAAGCTCGCGACCGACGCAGACGTGCTCTGGCTGAGCCTGCTGTGGGAGTGCGTGCAGGCGAACCACGCCTTTGCCCAAAGCGAACTTCTTGTCGAGCTTGTCGAGCCCCTTATTGAGGTGCTGCGCGCCGGCAACGACGACGACAACCGCAGCCGCCTCGCCGGCTTTGGCCTGCTTTCCATATCGGCCGCGAACCGTGCGTGCTCGGAGGCAATGGGCCCGTTCATACTCGCCCTCGTATGGGAAAACCACCTCGTACTACAGAGACCCGGCCTGGAGCTGGCGACGCTCGTCGATGTGCTGTGGAATGTGGCGCCGTGGCTGCCCGTGTCGGCGGCCGAGAGCGAGCAGCTCGAAAAGATGGTTCGCGGGATCGAACCACGCAACGCGACCGTGGCCAAGGCGCTGAAGGGAATTATTGATGTCATCCAGCACCAGCACGCCGGCCCGGCAAGCACTCCTGACGCGCAGGCCGTCGAGTGGCACGCCGTCAGCTTCGAATGGGACGTGCCGCGCATTCAATGGTACTTGGCCGTCCTCTGGGGCCGCGCCTACCAGACGTGCGGCCGCATTTGGGCGCACACAGACATTCGGCTGTTCCGCATCGCCGACTCGGGGAAGCCGCGCGTAACGCTGCGGCGCCCGCAGGGCGCCGTGGACGCTGCTGGAGACGTCGCCCTGGATTTTGTAAAGAGCACGGCATCCAGGATTCTCGCCAGCACGCGCAGCGAGTCGCCGTCTTGAAGCCATTTTGTTCAAGACACACGGCGCGGCCGTCTTGGCGCCCGTGCGTTGCGCGTACACAGAGACGCAGAATTTGTGGAGCGCTGTTCGCAAAACCACTAAGTACTAAGTAGTAAATGAGTTAACGAGTAACTAATAAATAGAAAAGAGGAGCGCGTTCCTCACTTTTGAATTAAATAATAGTTAAGCGTTCAGCGCCGGCCCTTTCGCGTGACGACCTGGAACCCGTCCTCGTCTACTTCGGGCTCGTTAGATGCGGGCTCGTCAACGTCCATGAGCTGCGGTGCGTCTTCTTTCGCGTCCACGCCGTCGTCATCGTTGTCGTTCTCGTCGTCGTCATCGTCGTCGTCGTCGCCCTGGATCTGAATCGGCGCCGGCGCCGCGTTCTGGCGACGTGCGAACCGCTCATACAGCTCGGCAACGAAACGATAGTCCCGCTGCGCACAGTCCTGGTAGACCTTGACGACCTGCTGTGCGACCTGCAGCGCCGTGCCCGTCTCGACCGTGACGTCGAACTCGTCCTCCATAATGCACAGCAGACGGTACTCGATGTCGTCCGAGCCCACCTCGTCGGCCTCGAAGAGCTCGATGACCGAGGCGGCCGCCCACTCGCGCTTCGCCTCGCTCTCGGGTCCGCCCCAGCTGTTCGCAACCGCCGTGGCCATGTCGTCCCACAGGAACACGGCGCTCGATACGCCGAGCTCAAACTGGGCTTGCTGCTTCGGGTCCTCGAACAGCAGTGACGGTGCGTCCGTCGTCAGCAGCGTTGGGTCCGACATGCTTGAGTTCAATTGCACACGCGCAGTAAATGAATGCAGGCGGCTCAAGGTCGAATAATGAAAAATATGTGCGCGCCCACACCCTGGGTCCCCCGCCCCTGCCCTTGCCCCTGCCTCGCTGGCGGCGCTCAGCGGTCTGTCGCCGTCGTTGCCATTGCCCAGCCCAACGTCACATGGTGTTGCCGGCTCCCGGTTCTCAGAGACAGTGTGCTGGGGGTGCTGCTGACGTGCTGCACCGGATTATGCTGTGGGTACGGGTTATAGCCAGAGCGGCGGAGACAGCAGATGACATCGACGCCATTACTAACGCCCCAGGCCGCGCAGAAACCACATCCCTTTCTCCGCGCTGCCCAGAACCACCATTCTGAGCGAGTTCTGTGGAGGGAGTATAGAAGGAACGAAGCGCAGAGCATCAATTTTGGGAGATGTTGCGAAGGGACAGGACAGTGTACCGCACGGGGGACGGAATCGAGCTCTCAACGAAGGAGCGCGTCGTGAAGGATGTTGAGTATCCGGCCGCGACGCCGCCTAGCGACGCGCAGCTGTTTGCCGATAAGGACCAAGGCAAAGTGAACCTGCCCTTTCTCATAGAGTTCTTTCGCCAGGAGGGCCGTCTCACTGACGATCAGGCGCTCATCATCATTGAGCGCGGCACGGAGCTGCTGCAAGAGGAGCCGAACTTGCTGCACCTCGACGCGCCGATCACGGTGTGCGGCGACGTGCACGGGCAGTACTACGACTTGCTGAAGCTGTTTGAGATCGGCGGCGACCCGAAGGACACGCGATACCTATTCATGGGCGACTACGTAGACCGCGGCTACTTCAGCATCGAGTGCATGCTGCTGCTGTGGTCCTACAAGATCTGGTATCCGCAGAGCTTTTATCTGCTACGAGGGAACCACGAGTGCCGGCATTTGACGAACTACTTTACTTTCAAGCGCGAGTGCGACCACAAGTACGCCGTCGAGGTCTACGATACGTGCATGCGCTCGTTCGACGCCCTGCCGCTGGCCGCCGTCATGAACAAGCAGTTCTTCTGCGTGCACGGTGGCATTTCGCCGCAGCTGCGCACGCTCGCCGACCTCGAGAAGATCAACCGGTTCAGGGAGCCGCCGACAAAGGGGTTGCTCTGTGATCTATTGTGGGCCGATCCGCACGAGGACTTCGGTGAGGAGCCCGAGGGTACGGCCAAGTTCGTGCCTAACAATGTGCGTGGCTGCTCGTACTTTTTCACGTTCGACGCGACGACGCAGTTCCTGAAGCGCACGGGACTGCTGTCCGTGATCCGCGCGCATGAGGCGCAGGATGCCGGATACCGCACGTACCGCAAGAATGAGGCGACGGGGTTCCCTGCGGTGATGACAATCTTCAGCGCGCCGAACTATTTGGACGCGTACAACAACAAGGCGGCAGTGCTAAAGTACGAGAACAACGTGCTGAACATTCGGCAGTTCAACAGCTCGCCGCACCCGTACTGGCTGCCGAACTTCATGGACGTGTTTACGTGGTCTTTGCCGTTCGTCGGCGAGAAGATCAGCGAGATGCTTATGGCAATTTTGAATACCTGCACGCGCGAGGAGCTTGACGCACCGCCGCAGGGCACGCCGCAGGATCTTGCGCGCATTATGGCGTCGGCGTCCATGCAAGTCCAGCCGCAGGACCCCGAGCGCGCAGCGGCGCAGATCGCCGGATCGGCCGCGCCGGCCGTCGATGACGATGCGCGCTCTGTGAGCAGCGTGGCCAGCAGCGTCGTGAGCAGCGCCGCGAGCAGCGAGGCTGGCGATGCGCCGAACATCCAGGAGGAGACGCTGCAGAAGTTCCGCAACAAGATTCTCGCGATTGGTCGCATCTCGCGCATGTTTTCGGTGCTGCGCGAGGAGTCGGAGCTCATCTCCGAGTTCAAGGGCATCACGGGCACGGCGCACCTGCCGAAGGGCACGCTCATGCTCGGGTCGCAGGGCGTGCGCGACTGCATCCACAATTTCGAGGAGGCGCGGCAGGCGGACCTGGCGAACGAGGGCCTGCCGCCAACGGAGCCTATGAACGAGGCCGACATCAGCCTGCGGCGGCAGCGCAGCCTGAAGCGCGTGAGCGAGGCCCGCGGCAGAGACTCCGACCTCGAGCGCGCTGCGCGCCGGCTCAGCGGCTAGCAGCTCAGCAGCTAGCGGCGCAGCGCCGCCATCTCGCCTCGTGTCTGTGTGTACAGAAACAGGATTGCATGCATGGGCCCGGCGAGCGTACGTGCTCGGCGTATGCTTGCCGGGGTGTTCGTTTAGCACACACTACATGATTTCGCATTGCATAAACAGGACATGCCGCCTCCGGGTTGGTATAGTCAGTTCATAGGAGTAAACAGCTACAAAAACAACAAGATAAAGTACAGGGGCGCCGCCGGCGCGGAGCCTGCGTCGATGATGAAAAGCGTCTCCACACCGCGACGGTGCAGAGCAGCAGCATGCGTGGCCGTGTATTCGGCACGGGCAAGCGCAGGGGCACGCCGCGCCCCGCGCAGGACCGTGCGCTAGCTGGGCCGGCGCCGTTTCGACGCGATGGCCGGGCCCGACGCGAGGCTCAGGCCCACGCCGATGCTGTGCTCGAGCTGCGCCTCGCCGAGATCGTCGGCCTGCCCTGACTCGAAGTCCAGCGGCACAGCAATCTCGACGTTATCCTCGTGGGCGCCGGCCAGGGCGTTGAACGCGGCTGCCTTGTCCAAGGCGCGGGCGATAGTGTCGGCGGTTCCGGCGCCTACGTCAAGCAGCAAGCTCTCCACCTGCAGCTGCGCGCCACGCAGCTGCACGGCGTCGCTGTCCGCAATGCTGCCGCCGTGCGCCGTCCAGACGTACACGCCGTCCGACGCGACCCACACCTGGGCCGGCGCCCCGTCGTGCGTGGCTGCGCAGTGGGCGTACAGCACGGGCACCTCGGGCAGGCCGAACGCCGCCGGGGTCGACGCCTCGTACTCGCTGGCCGGCACAAAGTCTGTCGCCCGCGGCTCACCCGAAAGACGCCACATGAACCGCCCTGACAAGGCTTTGTGTGTGCACGCAGCAGCCTACTGCTGATGGGTAATCCGCTCCCAACCACGCAAGGTCGCGCGCGTTGCGAGTGACACAAAAACGCGGCAAGCAGCGCGACGGGCTCTACTTAACTATGTTCTTACTGTGCAAGGCCTCTGTGTAAGTAGCTGAATTTCTATCTACTGGAAGTACTTCGCGGCAATGCCCTTCGCCTTCAGGTTCTCGGCGAAGAACTGCTTCAGCGCGTCGCCCTCAAGGCCGTTCACCTTCGTGGCCGCCTCGCCGAGCTGCAGATCGTCGAGCTTCTCGAGCAGGGCATCAACGTCGGCCACAAGCGCCTGCGCCTCCGGCGCAGCGGCCGCGTCCTCAAGAGGCTTCACGGCGCCGCGGATGGCGCGCTTGTTCTTCTTCTTTGCGTTCTTGGCCGCCTCCTTCGCCTTCTTATCGGCAGGGGTCTTCGGCACGGCAGCGGCGGCCGCCTTCTCGGCCTCCTCCTGCGCCTTCGCCTTGCGCGCGGCCTCCTCGCGGGCACCGGCCTCGCGCTCCCACTTGCGCTGCTCCTTTGCCTTCTTCTCGGCCTCCTTGAACGCGCGAATGCGCGGGTCCTCGGCGAGCGCCGTGTCTACGATCTTGCGCAGGCGCGCGTTGTCCTCCTTCTTGTGCTTCGCGCGCTGCGCCTTGTTCTTCTTCTCGATGTACCGCTTGTTGTCGCGGTTCGAGCTGTCGTCGGGCACATCCTCGTCGAGCCACTCAAACGTGCGCCACGAGTCGAACGCGTACCAGAACGAGTAGAAGCGGTCCACATCCTCGCGCGGCGAGTCCGGGCCGCCGAGCTGCGGCACGGGCTGCTTCGTGCTGAAGCGGCCCTCGGCCTCGAACACCTTACCCCAGCGCTCGAAGAAGTCGCCAGGCGTCGTCTTCTTCGGCGCGGGCACGTTCGCCTTCTTGTCCACAGAGTCCCACTGGCGGCGCTTCACAGGATCCGACAGCATCTCGAACGCCTTCTGGATAATCTTGAAGAAGCCATCCTCCTCGCTGCCGGACGCAGCCTTCTTGTCCGGGTGGTGCCGCAGCACCTGCCGGCGGTGCGCCTTGCGGATCTGGTCCTCCGTCGCCCGCCAGCGCAGCTTCGTGATGCCCAGCGCCGCGTACTGGTCGACGTTCTTCCAGTCCTTCGGGTCGTGGCGCATGAGCTCGGGGTCCTCGGGCTCGCTCTCGCCGAGTCCGTCGTCTTCCTCCTTCGCCGAACTCGCCAGCTTCGCCTGCTCCTCGGCCTCAATGCGCTCGTGCTCGCTCCACGTGCGGTTACGGATCATGCGGCGGGCATGCGCCAGAAACGCCGGGCCCACGGGCTCCGTCTGCTCGCTCGTGATGGGCGAGAGCTTTCCAACTGCCTTGAACGACATGTGTGTGGTGAATTTTCGCGGCACTGCTAAGTATATATGCCGTAATGAAAAATACCCATGAGGGCAAGGGCCAGATGGACGAGGGCTACAGGTAGGGGCGGTGGTGCGTGATCTTCGCGCGCGCTCTCAACTGGAGCTATTTGACGAAGAACTTTACGTTGTATACACACGCCCTCACCAGCTCGTTTCCTCTTACTCGTATAAGAATAGCCCACTGACGTATTGTGTAATGACTCTACCCCTAATAATCTAGTACTGCTCGTCGACACTGCGCTACGTTCTTACTGAGCTCTAAACGCGTACAATTGAGCTGCACTAGCCACATAGTTATCAACTGTGCGATATGGTGCTCGAGATCTCAGATGCGTTTGCTGCGCCTTCCCTGTTTGGCGGTTGGGTCCACATCTTCAGTTCATACAATCCTAATACTGCTGAGCGTCACTGCATTTTTTGGTCAGCTCAGGGTAATGGGTCCGCCGGCACGCAGATTACATGTCCCGCGTATCCGAGATATGAGCTCAGTTGCAGCTGGAGCTCGGTCTTGGCGTCAAAGAGCGATACGAGATCCACTTTTTTCATGATATTCAAGGCCAAGTGGCTCGCGGTTAGTTCAGCGCGCTGGATGAAGGAAAGGCTATGGGCCTCAAAGCCTGCAGCGTTTGTCGCGTCCTCAGGAAACGCGACTGAGAAAGACCACTTGGATCTTAAAGAAACGCCGAGGGGCAAAGAGGCCGAGGACCCATACGCTGAGCAAACCTCGCCAGAGCAGCCTGATGATGATTTCAAAGTAACGCTGTGGCTCGCGGTTTGTCTTTTTGTGCTGTTCGTGGCCAGCTTCATGAGCGCCGTGGACTACACATCGATCGGAACCGTCGTGTCCACAATCTCAGAGGACCTCGGCGGCACCACGAGCCAGTCTGAGTGGATCGGAAACGGATATTCGCTGACCTCGTGTGTGGCGCAGCTGCCTATATCGGCGTTGTCCGATATTTTTGGTCGCCGTGCGCTGCTAATATTCACAATCGCAATGTTCCTACTTGGCAGTATTGTGTGCGGCACGGCGCAGAACATGACGGCCATGATCGCGGGGCGCATTATCCAAGGCATAGGCTCTGCGGGTAACCAGGTTCTGCCCGAAGTTGTTCTGGCGGAGACGATTCCGCTACGATTGCGGGGTCTTTACTATGCGCTGTTCATGTTCGTCTGGTCCGCAGGCGCGTCCGTGGGCCCAATCATTGCGGGTGCGTTCGCCGAGTATGCGACGTGGCGCTGGATGTTCTATCTGAATTTGCCTGTGTGCGGCCTCGCGCTGGCCGGCACGCCGTTCATCAGACTGAGGCGCCACGAGCAGCACTGGAAGCAAAAGCTGGCCCAGATAGACTACGGCGGAGCGCTTCTTGTGACTGCGAGCAGCACTAGTCTTGTGTTAGGTCTGGGCCGCGGTGGGTCGTCGGCTTCGTTACCCTGGTCTAACTGGTCCGTGATTCTGCCCCTTGTGCTGGGTGCTTGCGGGCTAGTGGCGACGGGATTCTATGAATTCTACGCGAACATCGCGCACCCAATGTTCAACATCCGTGTGTTTGGCAACATGACTGCAGCCATGTGCTATATTCAAAATGTACTGCAAGGAGTCATCTGCATGGCCGCCGTCTTCTACCTGCCCACGTTCTTTCAAGGCGCTAAGGGCCTGGGGCAGCTCATGAGCGGTGTGGCTATTCTTCCTCTCAGCCTTGTTGGGCCACCTATAGCGGTCGTTATTGGCTGGATTATTACTCGCACAGGCCACTATTCGCTCATGAATTACCTGCTGTGGGCTCTTTCCTTGGTCGGCATAGCTCTCTTCACGCTCATGAACCAAAATAGCAGCCTTGCCATGCTTATGTGCATTCAGATCCCGGCATCTATAGGGATCATGTGTTTATTTGCGACATTAAGCATCACGGTCAATGCTTGCAATCCTCCTGAGTTGTGGGTTGACTCGACTGCTATGATGTCGTTCTGCCGGAGCATTGGCGACGCTCTCGGTACTGCCGTGGGGGGCGCCATTTTCGCTTCGCAGATGAAGCAGCGACTGGCGAAGCTGGCAGATCAAGGGATCAACGTTGCGGAATCATCCAGTGCCCTGACCGTCTCTGTATACATTCAGCGGCTGGGCCCTGGCAAGCTGCGCGACGCGCTGATGAATGCCGTAGTGGGCTCCATGCGCACGACATATGTGGTTCTGACAATCTTCACGGGCATCGCGTTTGCGACCTGTTTTCTGCAGCGAGAGTACTCACTTGACACTACGTACGAGCCTAGGCAAGGCATTGAGGACGCTAAGGAACCGGCGGATGTACCTGCTAGCGAGGCTGCGCAGCGAATTGAGGTAGAGTAATCAAATGATATTAGTTTTGAGCCACTAACGAGGCCATAGCCACGCTGTGATTAAATTGATAGGATTGATGTGTTGCATATGCGCAAAGAGAGTTTAAAGCTCTAGATAGCATCTTTCTTGAGGTGACGGCTACGCTAACAGGGTGGGTAGTAGAGGTCTTCGTGGAGAGCACATGAAGCAGCTTATGAGCATTAAACTACTTTATTCATAGCGCCGCAGAGGCTTCCCAATACTGAGCCGCTTAATATTTTTCTGCCTTGAAGCTTTGTCCACCTGTGCATGCTGAGCAGTCCCGGTCAAAACGGTTTGTGACATTATGTGATCAAGCCTGGCGAGATGAGAATAGAAGAAGTCGAGCTATTCGAGAGCGCGCCTTCCACGCCCGCACCGTTCACCGTGGTCACGAACTATCCGCAGACAAATGCGTCGTGGCTTTTAAACAGTTTTGTGGCCCGCCAGAACGGGCAGATCCTCACATTGTCTCCCACGAACCCGCTGCCCGTAATAGACGCCGACGCGCCGGGCGAGCTCGTCGTTGTTGTCGGCACGGAGATGCCGCTGCTGGCCGGGCTCGTGGACGCCGACCGCATGCAGCAGGCATTGGCGCAGCTACGCGCGAGCGTGAAGTACGTAGTGGTTGCCGTCACGATCAGTGACGCGCTGCTCGACGCGCACTACGAAACGGGTCGGCAGCTTGCGCGCTTCACGAAGCTGGCCCTGTTTGAAGCACAGCTTGTGCTGCAGCTGCAGCCGCTCGCCACGGGCCGGGCCCGCGACATCACGGGGCGCCTCGTTGTGGCGGCGGGCCCGAAGAGCGAGCGCGGCGTGCTTGAGCGCAGCCTGTTCTACTATGTGAGCCGCAAAAACAGCTCCGTCGACCTGCGCGTTGCGTAGCGCGCAACATAAGAATACTTAAAAAAAAGGATAAACTGGCATCTATTTATTTTCTTTGCTATGTACACGATGAGACAAGAAGTGTTTTTACTCCTTCTTCTCCTCCTCGGGCTTGTTGTCCTCGCGAGCCTTGTTCTCGTAGACCTTCTTGAACACGTCGAGCGACTTGTTCTGGACCTCGTCCGTCTTCACGCGGAGAGCCTCCTTGTCGACGGTCTCGTCACCGGCCTGCGCGCGAGCAACGATCTCGCGCAGCTCGCCAAGAACCTTCTCGAGGTCGGCGGCGTCGGCCTCAACCAGCTGGGAGCGGTACTCCGTGAGCGACTGCTCGATGTCGTTCGCGGCGCTGTCGGCACGGTTCGCGGCATCGATCATCTCGCGGCGAGCCTTGTCGGACTCGGCGTACTTCTCGGCGTCCTTCACCATGTTCTCGATCTCGGTGTCGCTAAGACCCGACGAGCCAGCGACCGTGATCTTGGCGTCCTTGTTCGTGCCCTTGTCGCGAGCGTTCACGTTGATGATGCCATCGGCATCGATGTCGAACGTGACCTCGATCTGGGGAACACCCTTCGGCGCCGGCGGGATGCCGCCGAGCGTGAAGTTGCCAATGAGCTTGTTGTCGCGAACAAGCTCACGCTCACCCTGGTAGACGCGGATCTCGACCGACGTCTGGCCAGTGGCCGCCGTCGAGAACACCTGCGACTTGCGCGTAGGAATCGTCGTGTTACGGTTGATGAGACGCGTGAACACACCGCCCAGCGTCTCAATACCGAGCGAAAGCGGCGTCACGTCGAGCAGCAGCACGTCCTGCACCTCGCCGGACAGCACAGCACCCTGGATGGCAGCGCCAATGGCAACGGCCTCGTCAGGGTTCACCGACCGGTTGGGCTCGCGCTGGAACAGGTTCTTGACCGTCTCCTGCACCTTAGGCATGCGCGACTGGCCACCAACAAGGATGACCTCGTTCACATCAGAGGCCTTCAGGTCGGCGTCCTTCAGGGCAGCGTGCACGGGGTCGATCGTGCGCTTCACGAGCGGGTCAACGAGCTTCTCAAGCGCAGCACGCGTGTAGCTGAGGTTGATGTGCTTCGGGCCGGAGGCGTCAGCCGTGATGAACGGCAGGTTCACCTCCGTCTTCGAGCTCGACGACAGCTCCGTCTTCGCCTTCTCGGCAGCCTCACGGATACGCTGGATAGCCATGCGGTCGCCGCTCAGGTCAATGCCGGACTCGGCCTTGAACTTGGCAATGATGTCACGCACAAGCGCGATGTCGAAGTCCTCGCCACCCAGGTGCGTGTCACCGTTCGTAGACTTGACCTCGAAGACACCCTTCTGGATCTCGAGAATCGAGATATCGAAGGTACCACCACCGAGATCGAAGACAGCGATGATCTTGTCCTCGTTCTTCTCGAGGCCGTAAGCCAGCGCCGCCGCCGTAGGCTCGTTCACGACGCGCATAACATTAAGGCCAACAATCTGGCCGGCGTCCTTCGTCGCCTGGCGCTGAGAGTCGTTGAAGTACGCCGGGACCGTAACAACGGCGTTCTTCACGGGCTTGCCCAGGTAGGCGTCGGACGTCTCCTTCATCTTCTGCAGGATGAAGCCGCCGATCTGCGCCGGCGAGAAGTCCTGGCCGTTAACCTGAACCCAGGCGTCACCGTTCTGGTGCTTCACAATCTTGTAAGGCACCTCACCAATGTCCTTCTGGACCTCCTTGTCGTCGAAGCGACGGCCAATAAGACGCTTCGTGGCATAGAGGGTGTTCGTGGGGTTCACAACGGCCTGGCGCTTGGCGGGCACACCCACAAGACGCTCACCGTCCTTCGTGAACGCGACGACGGAGGGCGTCGTGCGCGAGCCCTCAGCGTTCTCAATAACCTTGGGGATCTTGCCCTCCATGACGGCGACGGCCGAGTTCGTCGTACCGAGATCAATACCAATGACCTGGCCCTGGGCCTTCGTCGACTGGAAACGCGCGAGCTGCGGGGCGAAACGGCCCGCAGACTTAGCGGAGCGAGCAAATCTAGCGGCAAGCATTGCTTTGTGCTAAGTTGTCAAGGCTTGAAATTTTCAGTGTGTCCTCAAATTATATAACCGTTGCGCCCCCGGCTACAGGATCTGCTTATGTACGCAGCAGCCGAAGATTCTAGACAACGCCAGGGCCCGGGCATTTTGGCTGGGAGTCAGCTTAGCCGCTGCTAGCGTTACGTCACCCACCCGCCTCCCCTCCCATCTTTGTGGCAAACCCGTGTGATACGTCATACTGCTTGACCGCCCGATGTGCCGCACGATACTGCTAACAATGGAGGTACTCCATGCTACGTCGAGTAGCCGCGTCAGCTGACATCCGCCTTCCCCTTTGGGTAGCGCCTATGCGTCGCGCGCGCATCACGCGTTTGATGGGATCTTAATTAGTGGTTAAGGGCGACGCGTAAATCGCGACCAGTGAGTCCTCACAAACGCGTCGCGCACACGATCGCCTTTTAAATCTTCACGGACACAAACCTCAACCACCACAAATTCTCTGCCAAGGAAATTCTCTTGCAGAACCAACGCTCGTTATAATGGACGCCTTCCTCGCCATTGAACGCATTCTATTAGTGCACCACAGCACGACGCGGCAGCCCATGAGCCTCGGCGCGCTGCGGTACCGCACGATGAAGATCGGCACACCCGTCACGCCTAACGACCTCTCGCATATTCTCGCCATTTGGCCAGGCGCATACACGGTGTGCACGGAGCGCGGCCAGCAGATGGTCGAGTGCGCCGACCTGCCGCATGCAGCCGACCGCCGCCGCGCAACATTCACGCAGCTGTGGGAAAAGAAGGAGAACCTCACGACAAGCAGCACGGCTTCGCCGTGTGCGCTGCGCTCGGGCGCTGCGCCGGAGCCGCTCCTGCAGCGGCCTGGAAACACGTCGGCGCGCGCAGCGGGCCGCGTAACGAAGGCCGAGCCAAGGCGGCGCGTGCTTATGGGCGCACAGCGGCAGTCTGCACCCAACAATGCCAATGCCACGTCGCTTCTTGACCGCATTCGCGCTAAGGAGGCGAAGCTGAGAGTGTTGCGCAGCCCGCAGAACCTGCAGAAACAGACAGACGCGTTTCTGGGCTCGCAGGTGCCGAAAATGAAGCGCGTGCTTAATGAAATCGCTGCGGCGAAGGACACCGGCGTTCTGTCGTTCGAGATCGAGCGCCTCATGGAGATCATGCGCGAGAACATGGTGAAGCTGGGCGACGACGAGCTGCAGCGGTGCCTCGAGCTCTTGGCGCAGCTGCACCCAACGTTCTGCACGATTGTATCGTCCGGCGATGCGACGTTTGTCAAGCTGAACAGTGCCCCAAGACAGCGGCAGCATGGCGTCGCAACAACGGGCGCTGCGAACGCGCCGGCCAACGCTGCCATGGAAGGCCCGCAAAGCGTCTCTGTATGATTAGTTCTAGTTGCATCGTCGGCACAGCCGGGGCTATGGCTCCAGCGTCCGGTTTTGCAGAATATTTATTCCCTTTTTGTAATGTAACTGTACGATTGATATCCCCCTCTGCCCGCAGTAGTTCTTTACAAAAGAAAAGAAAGGAAAAAAAAAAAAAACGTGAGACTGCACTTGCTGTTGTGATTGTCAAAGTGAAAGCGTGAAAAGCGTAAAGTCGTAAATAAATAGATGCTAATGAGTGGAAACTCGTTGATTAGTGGTACATGCAAGAGAAGTGTTTGAGAGCACCGCAGCGCTTCATTCAAATGCCTGTTTTTCGGGGTTGTACCGCACAAAGTGCTGCCCCAGGGTCCGCATGTCAGCGCCAATGTCAGGCATTTCGAGGCCAGCCACTTGGCACAGCTTGCCGCTGTAGCCCTGCTGCACCATAGCCGTGATGACGCGCACCGTTTCGCTGCCGTGCAGCACAAGGCACGAGCCGTTCGAGACCTCGAGAACCACGCCAAACCGCTCTTCGCCGGACTGCTCGACGTCGTTCACGCCCTGCAGCCCGTCGGATGCGAGGCCGCCCAAGATGCGCACGACCTTGCCCTTGCGCAGGCGGCCCGGCGACGGCACGTTGTTGCTCAGGGACGCCAGCGACACCGTCGACACGGCGCGCGACAGCGGCGCGTTGTCGACCTCGTCGATGTTGCGCTCGATGATGCGTCGCACGATGTTTGTGTAGATGTGAGGCATTTTGTTCAGCTGCGTAACCTGCACATCGTTGGCCGCGTGTTCGATGAGGTCCAGCACGCAGTGCCGCGTGTCCGTCGGCGCCGAGTGCCACACGTACGACGTGGCCAGAGTGTCGTACAGCGAGATGCCGTACTGGATTTTGTTTGCCGGAATGCGCAGGTACTGTAGCCTTTCGCGGATGTCGGCCACGGACCGCAGCTTGCCCCGCTGGAAGTCAACAAAGAACGGCTCGCCCTGCTCGGGCTTCACAGACACGTAGGGCCCTATCGGCAGCTTCAGGAGCTGTGCGTTCCAACCCAGCTGCTCGCTGGCGATCTGCAGGAACAGAGCGCACCGCGTGAGCGCGGCGAGGAAGTCATTGCGCCGCGTCACTTCGTAGCTCAGCGACAGCACATGTTCCACGAGCTCTTCCGAAACAACGCGTTTGTCTGTTGAGCGCGACGGCGACTCCCACTGCTGCTGTGGGTAGATTGTGTGGAAGATCTGGTGCGGGAAGCGGCTGTTGCGCAGCGCATGCAGATATAGCGTTTGCTCAATGGGGTTCGGCACGGCGGCGTTACCCCAGTTGTTTTTCGTGGACAGCTGCAGCAGTCCATGCACGCCCTCTAAGCGGTGCAGAATCTCGGTGAGCCAGTGTGCCCAGTGGAAGTGCGCGAACGTTTTGGGAGCACGCTTGATGGACTCAAGGCCCTCCAGCGCGCGCAGTCGCAGCTTCAGCACCTGCCAAACAAGAATCTCAATGTCTTCCGGCGACGAGTCGTGCATTTCGCTCACGAGCACGTCAACCCCCTCAATGGTGCGCTTCGTGGCACTGCGCTGCTTCACGTACCACGCGCGGTAGTCCGGAATCTGCGAGATCTGCCATGGCGTGAGAAACTGCTGCTCAAACAGCGGCTGCAGGCTATCCTCCCACAGCTCGGGCTCGTTACTGAGCTCACGCAAGCGGCGGCACGACTGTGGTGGGCCCTGTACGAGCAGGTCAGTGCCTCCCTGCTTGTATATATCCAGGATCAGCTCGTTTGGTAGATCGAGCAGCTGCATCTGGCGAATATTGCGGGGAAATTCGAGGGCGTTCCCGGATCTTATATATACTGATTACTACGCATGACGCTCGGAATGACATGTGTGGGCAGAGCGCGGAGATTTTTAGGGTTACATGAGCCACCCGGCGTGACGCAACCCATTATTTTTTTGTGGGGTAACGAGCGGTCCCAGGGAAGCAGGCCCGCCCCCTCATCAATGCCGTGTCCGAGGTCGGAGTGACAAAGTCACCCTTGCGCCATCTAGGCAGCTGCGAACAGACCCCGAAAATCGGCTAAGTACATGCAGATCGTCGGCCCAGGCACTGCGTGCGTTCTCGTTGCTGTAGCCGTGCAGCACCGCCGGAGCGCAGCGATCATGGATGCGGCTTGCCCCGCGGCATTAATCCGCCCAGTCAGTGGGCGTCGCTTTATCGTCCGGTAGGGTTTTAGGCAAGGGTACGCAAGAGGGCAGGTGCGAAGCGCGGCGGAGTCAGCCGCCACTGCGCGCTGGCCAGCTGGCCAGCTTACTACGCCTCCACAGCGCTGCGCCCGACTGCGCATTTATTAATGTGAAACGGCGCTACTGCGTCTGCTTGCGCATGCGTCTGACATTCCTCCGCGACGTGCAGCATGCATGCGTGCTTGCTGCCTGTGGAAAATCCCCGACCGCGCAAGGCACGCCGCATGGCCGTGGTCCGTATTTCGTAGCCAATCGTGAAATTGTATGTGAGTAGAATATCGCAGTTATTTACTTTGTTCTCGGCAAGGCGTTCGACAAGCTTCGGGAGGTGATGTCTGTACGCAGCAGGCACTGCCATCTCTAGGCCCGCCGTGCAGTCAAATAGAAAATAACATGGCCCGCCGGCCTTCGGGAACTGCTGCCCGTCCTGTCACTGCGACTACGCGAGCTTGCGTGCCAAGCATTGCTGCCAATGCTTAGAGGCTGACGAGCACACATTTGCTCGCGCAGATAACACAGTGCTGGTTCGAGCCTAGCCCTGTGTGGGAGATGTGAGGGCTGTAGCAATCTAAACAATGGCACCGTTTTGCGAAGCTGCATTCGCCGCTGGCGTCGTGCGCGGGCTACACGGCGGGGCCCCAGTCTTGCCGCTTGCGGACGCCGCGTCTCGTTTTGTCGTCATCATCGGTGTTTGCTCGTATGTCCAGTTATATATATCCATGTACGCTAGTCAGTCAAGTACGTGTGCTAAGCCTGCCCAGCATGGGGTCTATTTTGTCTCGCCCTGCAGAGTCGCGACAATCGTGCGCGCGTGGCGGTACTTGCGGAACTCGCAGAGGTAGATCCCCTGCCACGTCCCGACGTTGAGCGAGCCGTTGCGGATGGGTATCGTCACCTCGTTTCCCGTGAGCACGGTCTTGATGTGCGAGGGCATGTCGTCCGGGCCCTCGTCGTTGTGCAGGTAGTGCGGGCCCTCGGGCACGGCCTTGTTGAAGTGGTTGTGCATGTCCTCGCGGACGTCCGGGTCGTAGTTCTCGTTCAGCGTGATGCCGGCACTCGTGTGCTTCACAAACAGGTGCAGCAGCCCGACGCTGTACTTGCTGATCTCGGGCAGCGCCTGCTTCACCTCGTCCTCAATAAGGTACACGCCCTGCGAGCGCGGCGATAGCTTGATGTCTCTTTGTACCCACATTCTAACTCAAAGGCTACGACGAGATGCGTAAAATCGGACAGTCGTTGCGTAGTCTGCGTGCAGTAGCGCGCGTGATATATGGCTAATATAACGTTGGTTAGTGAGTGCAAGCAATGCGAACCCCGACGGCCGTCAGGGTCAAGGGTACGGTTAGAGCCCCGGGGCAAGGGCCCAGCGCAACGGCGGCGGGCAGCGCGCAGCGGCGAATGGCGGCGCTGCGGATTCACGTCGCGCGCGGCGTGACGGGCGCGGCCTTCGTCTTTGTCGGCGGCGCTGCGTCGATGGACTCAATTGCGTCGACCGCGTGTTTCAAGCCGAGCGCAGCCGCGACCTCGAGGAACGCGAAGTAGGGCGCGAGAATGAGCGCCTGGTGCAGGTTGTCGAACAGAGCCGGCGCGCGGCCCTCGAACACGCCGTGGCCAATGAATTGTGCGATCCAGCCAGCCGTCCACAGGCCCCAGCTCACCTTGTAGCCGAAGGCGCCGTACTGCAGGCTCAGCGTGCCGAAGCGCCACGCGGCAGCAGCGATGGCCGCGCCGACGAAGATGCCGTACTGCCAGTCGAGCCGCGTGTAGTAGTACCAGTAGTAGAGGGCGGTTAGGAGGCCGAGCGAGAGGTGCGGGTCGTTGGGCAGCCGCAGCGGCGTTGCGTTGTAGAGCGACGTGAGCAGGATCGTCGGGATGCCGACGATGTGCAGGCCCACGTTCACGCTGTTGCGGTGGTACTTTCTGTAGAACGAGAGCTCTTTCGTGAGGTGTGTTGCAGGCATGTTTGTGCAGTGGTGCGCGGCAGGGGCGGTCGAGGGCGATCTCAGCTTATAATGCGTCGCTTCTGAGTGGGTAAGCGAGGCGCGTCTGCGGGGACGTCGTCAAGGGTCTAAATTGGGGAGGAGGACAGCAGACGAACGGTGCGGCGGGGCACGCCGGTTCCTGCCGGGCGGGGGGGGGAAGGGCTTCCGCGCGGCTACGACGCTGCGCGTAAGGCGTCGCTGCGTCGCTCCGGCATACGGCCGCGCCGGCGATGCGCGTATGTAGTACTCGGCCTATCTATTTACCTAGCGGCGGCGCCTAGCCGCAGCGCGCACGCACACTTGTTGTTTCGCAGGGCTCAGCAAGTGCATTTCAGCGCGGCCCGCGGCGCAAATGGTTCTGGCGACGCTCAAGACATCCAAAACGGTCGTAGCCGAGCCCATCACGCCCGAGAACTTCGCGGCGTACGGCGGCGTGATCAGCTCGGCGCATCAGCTCGCGACGGGCGAGTCGGCCAGCGCGAACTACGGCACGGCGCGCAAGCTGTTCCGCGTCTCGCCCATTGAGAACGCGTACGCCGCAGCGCCGAGCGGCGCGCCGGCGACGGCGAACTGGAACCTGTTCCGCTGCTCGCCGCCGGCGCACCTCATCGCCGACCACCGCGCCGAGGACGGCGGGCTCACGTACACGAGCACGGTGCTCGAGCGGCACCCATTCTCGACGCAGGCGTTTGTGCCCATGGGCCGGCCCCGCGACGACGTCGCGTACATGGTCATTGTCGCGCCGAGCGACGACAGCGCCGCGCGCCTGCCGCGCGTCGACGCGTGCCAGGCGTTCACGGTGCGCGGCGACCAGGCCGTCACGTACGGCGCCGGCACGTGGCACGCGCCCATGATTGCGCTGGGCGACGTCGTCGACTTCGCCGTGCTCATTCACGAGAACGGCGTGGCGGCCGAGGACTGCGAGGAGGTGTACCTCGACACGCTGCACGTCGAGTTCAGCGTCGACGCGCTGGACGAGCCCGAGGCGCCGAAGCGCAAGCCGCAGACGCGCGACGAGTTCGATGCGCAGCTGCGCGAGTGGCGCGGCACGGGCCCGCCGCGCGTGAAGAGCGGCCTGCGCGAGACGGACGACGCGCGCTTCAACAGCAAGCAGGTCAAGTACGAGGCGGAGCGGCAGTACTACGAGAAGAACTGGCGCCGCGTCGTCGAGCTGGCCGACACGCACGCCGACGTCGAGCCGAAGATCGCGCGCGAGCTCCTGCACATGAAAGAGCGCGCCCTGGCGCGCCTCGCGGCGCCCGCGGCGCCCGCGGCGCCCT
>JANIVK010000132.1:0-20927 GCA_030555795.1 Entelexis sorbosivorans | reverse complement strand
AAACCACGGCGCATCGGCGCGCCTGCCGGAGCGCTTGAGAGCCGGTATTTATCTGCGCTATCTGCGGAGCCAGCAGCAGTGCGCGCGCGACTGCGAAGTTGCGGCCGCAAGGGCGCGCGCTAACGGTGGGGAAGAGCATCGGGGGCTAGGGCTCACCGTCTCGCATGGCGCGGGACTGGACTCAAGCCCAAGCGTCACAAAAACCACCCAGATCCACCGCATTAAAAGCGAGCTTGTAGAACACGGACTCCGCTTTCAAAAAAGACCAAAAAAAAATAAAATGGCGCCGCACGTCGACCAGGACTACCTGCATACACACGTGCTGCCTGCGGACGGCTCGACGAGCACGGCGAAGGACCTGTTCGCCGGGACGATGGGCGGCATTGCGCAGGTGCTTACGGGCCAGCCGTTCGACACGACGAAGGTGCGCCTGCAGTCGGCGCCCGAGGGCACGTACTCCGGCGCGACGGACGTTGTGAAGCAGCTGCTCAAGAACGAGGGCTTTCTCGGCTTCTACAAGGGCACGCTGACGCCGCTCGTCGGCGTCGGCGCGTGCGTGAGCGTGCAGTTCGCCGTGAACGAGTTCATGAAGCGCATCTACCGCACGCGGGCGCTGGCCGAAGGCGGCCCGTTCGAGCTCGGCTACGACCAGCTGTACGTGAGCGGCGGCGCGGCCGGCTTCGCGAACTCGTTTCTGGCCAGCCCCATCGAGCAGATCCGCATCCGCCTGCAGACGCAGACGCCCGGCGCGCCGCTGCAGTTCCACGGGCCCGTCGACGCGGCGCGCAAGATCGTGCACGCCGGCGGCATCCCGTTCGGCCTGTTCCGCGGCCTGGCGCCAACGATTTTGAGGGAGATCCACGGCATGGGCATGTACTTCATGAGCGCCGAGGCGTGCATCAAGCAGGAGATGCGCGCGACGGGCAAGCACCGCGACGACATCTCGAGCTTCCACGTGTGCGCGTACGGCGCCGTGGGCGGCCTCGCCATGTGGACGTCCGTGTACCCCATCGACGTGCTCAAGTCGCGCATGCAGACGGACGCGCTCGACCCGCAGAAGCGCCAGTTCTCGGGCCTCTGGCAGTGCTACAAGTCGACGGTCGCGCACGGCTACAAGAGCCTGTTCCGCGGCTTCGGCACAACGCTGCTGCGCGCCGTGCCGGCGAACGCAGCCACGTTCCTTGCCTTCGACGCGACGCGCAAGGCGCTGGGACCCTGAAACTCTATTTTTTTTGGAATTAAAGATGTAAATCTTGTTTCTCTCTTTTAATTAATTATTCTTTTTTTGCAGCCGCCGCCGCCGCGTCACTCGGCCTCGAGGCGCCGCAGCAGGTAGTCGACCTCGACCTTTTTCGTGAGCTGAATGACGAGGCGCTCGTAGATCTGCACGACGTGGTCCGGGTCCACTTTGCCCTGCGGCTTCTGCGACCACCGCAGGCTCGTGTGCGGGTCGACGCCGTACTTCTCGGCCTTGTCGCGCACGCGCTCGAGCACGGCGCGCTCGACCTCGGGCTTCGTGATCATGCGCGCGAGCGCGTCCGCGTCGCGCGCCTTTATGTACTTCGTCATCTCGGCCCGCTCCTGCCGGAACTTCGCCTCGGCCACAAACTTGCCGAAGTGGATGCGCCGCGACAGCGCCTGCAGCACCTGGATGTCGGCCAGCGTGCAGCTGCCGTAGTTCTCCTGCTGCTCGCCGGGGCCCGCGGCTATGAGCGGCACGACCTCGTCTATGTAGAAGCGCCAGATCTCGCTGTTCACGCTCACGTCGCGGTGGTACGGCGCGAGCACGGACGGCGCGTTCAGGTGCGGCAGCAGCGACGGCAGCAGCGCCTCGGGGAAGAACGCGATCTCGTCGTCCGCCTCGTAGCGCCGCAGCCGCGAGTGCATGCGCTCCGTCTCGCGCAGCGTCCACTCCAGAAACGAGCGGTCCCCGAGGTTCTCGAACGCGCCGCGCGCGTACACCTGCCGCGACTCGCAGAACTGCGCGCGCTCGATCAGATCGAACAGGATCGTGTCCTCCATCCGGATGAGCGCCGCCCGGATGTTGGCCAGGTCCAGCACCGTCTCTGGCCGCGTGAAGTCCATGCTCGCCTGCGCAAATGACCGACTAGCGATATCCACTCACTAGGGCGAGGGGTGTCGCTAGTCGCCCCGAGTGCACAGACCCGCCAGGTCGCGCCGGGAACAAATTCTGCCCAAAAGAGTCACGCGCCGCCCGTTTCCCGTTTGGGCTTATCGCTGCTCCGCGGCCGCGGCGGGCCCCGGCGCGGCAATTGCGCGTCTGTGAGTTCGAAAGAAATCGTGTATATATATGCAGGTAAAAAGGTCGTCTAAAATAAAATATGGCGTCGTAACTCGTCATTATCGTCCAAAGTACGCAGCAACGGGGCCCTCGTGCTGCCCATTGGCCCGGCGCAGCGGCTTTGGCTCAGCGCTGGCGGCCACGCTGGCCGCGGCCTCGGCCTCGGCCTCGGCCTCGTCAACAAACTCGGACTGCTTTGGCGGCCGGCGCGAGCGCGGTGCGCTAGAGCGCCGCTGTGGCGCATCGCCATTTGGGCCCGCGCAGATCGCGCGGTAGCTGATCTGCTGCCCGTAGCGGTCAAGCGTGCGCTGCCGCGTCTCCAAAAACCGGTCAATCACGTCCTGTGGCGTATCGTCGGGGTAGCGGCTCGACTCGACGCGCGCGAGCTGCGCGGCTACCTTCTCCGTCTGCGCGTCGAGCATCTCGCTGCGCGTCTCGGCCGCCTGCTTCAGCAGCAGCAGATTCGCGCCGGCAATGATTGCCGTGACCACAATCACGCACTTCAGCACCCACAGCCGGTTCTGGTACAGGCCCTCGTCGAACTTCTGCTTGCTCGCGTGCGACCACATATCGAAGTCCGGGTCGTCGGCAAACGGGTCGCGGTACGTGCGCTCGTACCGCACGCTGCTCGCGCTGCTCGCACTGCTACTGTACACGCGCGACGACGCGTCGTAACTGCGGCGCCGCGAGTCGTCGCGCAGAATCTCGTGCGCCTCCACAATGCGCTTGAACCGCTCAGCATCGCCAGTCGTGCCCCGGTCCGGGTGGTAGACCTTCACAAGGTCGTAATACACCTTGCGCAGCCGCTTCTTGTCAATGACGGGTGCGCGCGCATCAAGACCAAAGATCTGATACGGCGACGGGTTCGGGCACGCGGGCCAGTGAATGCGCCGACCTGGGACGCGCAATGCCCTCAATGAAGGGTTTACACGGCGCAACCCGAGTCCCAAAAGCATCGGTGTGCGCAATCTCTGCTTTTCACGGCTGTATGGCGCCGAACGTCGAGTCTATTCGGGCTCAAAATAACGCTACTAATTCGCCTAATATATTAGGGTACGGGCACTCCCCACCCGTTGGTCATTACAACATGCGGCCACTCGCTCATGTGTACATACACACAACGCGCCCCACGCCCACGCCCACACCGCACGACACAGGCATACAGCCATCGAGTAGTGCTAACTTACCCGCTAGGCCGCCCTTTGCCGCAGACGTACCGCCTTGTCGTGCACAACACTGCTGCTGCGTGATCTAAGCCTGCGCTGCCGCATATAGTTCAGGCAATGGGAGCCCAGCTATCTACAGTGGCGCCGACGGCGACGGTGCCGATCGACTCCTACGTAAACGAGCTCGGCGATCTTGCCTACGGCTCGGACCTCGGCCGCTCCCGGTTCCTGAAGACGGTGCGTGCCGTGCACCGCGATGGAATCGCCGTCGTCAAGGTCTTTTTAAAGCCCTCCACCGCGCAGATCGACATATCCAAGGCCAAAGAGCAGGTCCAACATATCAGCGCCCAGCTCAAGCACGGCGACGACGCTCTGCTCAACGACTTCCCCAATGCTATCGGGTACAGCCGCATTGTCGAGACTGACCGCGCAGGTTATCTCGTGCGCCAATTCATCAAGCACAACCTCTACGACCGCATCTCGACGCGGCCATTTCTGGAGCCCATTGAGAAGAAGTGGATCGCGTACCAAATGCTGCGCGGGCTCAAAACATGCCATGAGCATGGCATCTTCCACGGCGACATCAAGAGCGAGAACATTCTTGTCGGCAGCTGGAAGTGGGTCTACATTGTCGACTTTGCGCCGTTCAAGCCCGTCCGGCTCCCCGAGACAGACAGCGCTCAATTTCTGTTCTATTTCGACGTGTCGCAGCGCCGTGCCTGTTACGTGGCGCCCGAGCGTTTCTCAGACACGGGCCCAGAGAGCCTGACTGGGTCCATGGACGTGTACTCGGCGGGCTGCGTCATTGGCGAGCTGTTTTTGGAAGGCCAGCCCCTCTTCACCTTGGCAGATCTTTTCAAGTACAAGCGCGGCGAGTACCGCCCGGACCTGAGCTCAATCGACGACGCTAACGTGCGCGAACTCATCATGTCTATGGTAAGCACGGACCCGAACGAGCGTTTGAGTGCAGCCGACTACCTCGAGAAGTACCGCGGTACCATATTCCCCGAGTTCTTCGACACATTTTGGGACCTGCTCGTCCCCTACAGCGGCTATGGCGGCGCCACAAACTCGAACGCCATGGTCCAACACATGTGGCAGGCCTTCGAGTCAAAGATCCTCGAGCAGTCGCTGGGCTGCACGCTTCGCTCCGTCAGCGGCTCCGAACTGCCTACATCGCCGCTGCCGGCGGTGGTTATGCTGCGCTCCACGTGGTGGATCCCGCAAAAGACGGGCGCCGCACCGATCCCGGCCGAGGGCGGCGCGCTCATCATCCTGTCCTACGTCTGCTCAGCGCTCAAGTCAACGTCCACGGTGGACTGGCGGCTGCGGGCGGCTGAGCTCGTGCTGACTCTCGCCGAGTTCGTGCCGGACGACGCAAAGCTCGACCGCTGCTTGCCGTACCTCGTGTACCTTACGCGCGACTCGCAGCAGGCTGTTCGCATGGCGGCTCTCACATACACGGCACATCTGCTCAATATGGTGACTGTCTACTCGCCGTTAAACTCGAAGGTCTTCTCGGAGTACATCTTCCCTCGGTTGGCTCAGTCGGTCAACAGCAGCGCATCTGCCGAAGTCAAGGCCGTGTATGCGGCGTGCCTGCCCAGCATTGCGAAGTGCGCCGTCGAGTGCGAGGGCTGGGAGTCGGTGTCGCAACGTATTGACGATAATGCGCGCCTTCTCCTCGTCGATAAGGCGGGTATTGTGCGCAGGTCGCTCCTGCGGCACGCACCAGCTCTGTGCACAGTACTGGGCAAGCAAGGCACTAACGATATTTTCTTGTCCCACGCAATCACCTATTTGAACGATAAGGACCCGCTCGTGCGCATAGACCTGTTCGAATTCATTGCTGAGATCGCTCCACTGCTCGGGCCAGCTAGCGTGGAGCAGTACGTTGTGCCCCTCATGATCCAAAGCTTGTGTGATCGTCGTGAGGATCTGGTGGCCGTCGTGCTGAAGTCTTTGACAGCCATGGTCGAGGTCAGTCTTCTGCCGCTAAAGCTCCTGCTGGGCACCGTCGTGCCTAACTGTGCCAAGTTCCTCATCCACCCAAACATCGATATTCGCACGCAGTCGCTCTTACTAGTGGCAGCCACAGCCAAGCAGCTCAGTCACGCCCAGGTGTACTGCTTACTGCGTCCCGTGCTCACGCAGTACCTTAACTCCGAGATCGAAGACTACCGCGACTCAAATGCCCTTGTAGAGGCACTGCGCCCGCCACTCCCGCAGGCTGTTTACTCGTTAGTACTGTCCTGGGTTACGCAGGCCACGGCTAGCCAAACTGCGCGCGACCCCAACAGCTCAAAGTCGGCCTTTTGGGACCTGCGCGTGCCAGCCTCGAACTCGACAGTGTCGTTCTCAGTAGAGGACCGGCAGTGGCTTAAGCGCCTGCGTGAAGTTGGTTTCAACAATGAAGATCTATGGCAGCTTCTTGCGTTCCGCGACTACTTGCAGCAGCTTAGCCGCATGCCGCCCTTGACTTCGGCCGGCTCGTTCTCCGAGCTGAGCTCCGAGGGCACTAATTCGTATCCACGCTCGTCGGCCGGGAAGCTACAGCCGGACAAGGGCCAGAACGGCGTGGCCAAGACTGCTGTTATTCCTAGAACCTGGTCTGGCGGGGCCGTGCCGGCGCCTCTCGAGAAGTACGTTGCGGCTCACAATCTGAAGCTTGAACAGGAAGAGCCTCAATTCATTATCAACTCAAAAGTAGTCGGCCACGCGGTCAATGGCATCACCGATTCTGGCGCTTTGGGCACGGCTGTGAACGGTGGTACTGGTACAGAGCAGGTGAATCGCAATGGCAGTAAAAAGACGCATCAGGTGCCTAACGTGCTTGTGACGTCGGTGAAAGCCCACCGCGGCGCTATCCATCTGCTCGCGGTTCACCAGAACCATCGGTTTTTCGCGACGGGGGCTGACGATGGCATTGTCAAGCTGTGGGATGCACGAGTCCTCGTTAAGGGCTCTAGCCGGCCGGTTTTGACATGGAGCGCGGGCGCTCCGATCCGGGCGGGCGAGTTCCTAGCTGACACGTCTGTGCTCGTAATCGGTACTGATGACGGAAAGGTCCATTTCGTGGACTGTGTTTTCAAGTCCACCGAAATTGGCTCGCTCAGTTTCGATAGCCTGACACCCATCGCGAGCTACGACTTGAATGGCGGCTATGCGGTCTCGTTCCACCCGAAACGGCCAAGCGACCGCAGTGCACCGATTACAGACCTCTGGATTCTGCAGTCCAACAACCGCCTGGTTCAGGTCTACTTGCCGGATCTGAGTGTCAAAATGACTTTGTCGAGCCCACACGAGCATGGCGTACCTACTAGTTGGGGTTGGGATCCGAAAGACGATTGGGTCATTGTGGGCACGTTGCATGGCATGATGCATCTGTTTGACACGCGCTTTGGTTTGTTGATCCAGTGCTGGGGCATAGGCGAGCTCTGCCCTATAACTGCGATCGAGTCGCACCCGTCGTCTTCGAAATGGGTGTGTGTGGCTGGCGGGTTCGAACGGAATCTGATCTCAGTGTGGGACGTGCAGAAGCAGGAGTGCCGCGAGCTCCTCGTGCCGAAGGTCGATATTGATGTGGAAGATGACGAAAAGCTGCCGTCTCTGCACCCGATTCCTGAGACGCAAAAGAGTCTTAGCGAGAGGTTCGCGAAGTGGAATATCAGCGAGACCTTTGCCCGCGCCAAGCCGCCAGTGACGGCGCTGGGCTCGTCAAAGCGGCTCTTGAGCCACTATTTGCTCAGCGGCGGCGGCGACCGCATCTTGCGGTACTGGGATCTGCAGACGCCGCACCAGAGCGCCGTGATCAGTGGCCTGAACTACAAGAGTGCGAAGGTGACGTACATGGGCAAGGCCGGCTCGAACACAAAGTACACGTTCGAAAAGGTTTCGCTGCTGAAGCAGAGCGAGCGGCTGGCTCGAACGGCGGTCATTGGCAACGAGGGCCGTGACATTGGCCGCAATCACCGCGGCACAATCACGAAGGTCGGCCTTTTGGAGACACCCGGCGGCCGAGACATGGCTGTTAGCGTTGACGAGGTCGGAGTCGTGAAGGTATTCTTCTGAAAAAATTAGGCACTTTGTAGCATATTTATTTATTCATTCATGGCAGCAGCACTGGGCCAGTAGCCACAGAACAAATTGGAGCACAGGCGCAGTACGAGCAGTGCGTGCGAGCACATAGGCTACGCACCGGCGCGTTCCAATCAGAGCAATTCAAACAGTTATTAAATAGTATAACGCCTAATACACCTTATTTCTTCTCCTTCTTTTCCTTCTTGGACTTCTTCTCGCCCTTCTCCTTCTTCTTTTCCTCCTTACGCGCCTTCTTCTCGGCCTTACGCGCCTTCTTCGTGGCCTCGTCCTCTTCCTCCTGCTCTTGCTCGTCGTCCTCGTCGTCGCTATCGCGCTTGCGCTTCTTCGAGTCCTTCTTCGAGTCCTTCTTCGACTCCTTCTTCGACTTCTTCACCTCAGCCTTCTTTTCCTCGGACTCGGCGTCGTTCATCTCCTCATCCTCGTCGTCCGAGTCCGGAGCATCGGCGTCGACGTTGTACTGAGCAACGGGCTTGAACTCCGTCTTGGGCTGCGACTGCGCATTCGCGCGGATGCGCGAGATATCCTTGCCCTCGAGCAGCGCCAGTCTTCGCTCGATCTTGAGGCGGTCGTCCACGCCAACTGTGGCGTCGTCGGCGCGCTCCTCAGCCAGCGCGTCGTAGCGCGTAGACACGGCGGACTTAGCAGCAAGCATGCGGGCAATCTTACCCTTGTTCTTGCCCGAGGCCTGGCCCACGAGCGACGCGTGGTACAGAATGCCGTACTTCGGAGTATCATGCTTTGTCTTGAGTGCTCTGAACAGGGCCTTCTCGGCACCAAGAATCTGAATGGTTGATGCGGGAGCCTTTGCCAGGTTGATAATGCTTCCCGAGTTCGCGATCAGGCGCGCGCCCACGAGCTCACCCACGAGCGCCGTCAGGTTCGGAGCAATGACGGCCATGCGGTTGTTGAGGTAGCTGCTAAGACGCTCGCGGTAGTTCGTGAGCTTCGCGACTTGCTCAGCAAAGAAGTTGATGTTCTTCAGATCCTCCTCGACGATCTCAGTGCCCATCGAGATCTCGGCCGCCTCCTTCAGGCGCTGCTCAAGGTCCTCAGGCAGGATGCTGGAGAAGTCCGTCTTCGAAGCGTTCGAGCGCAGGCCCATGAGCTTGATGACCTCGGCGTAGGCGAGGTTGTCCGTGATGATCTTCGTCATCTCCGGGAAGTGCCAGCCATACCACTCCTTCAGACGCATAGCGTAGACGTTAATCTCCTTGTCGAGGTCGTCGAGCAGGGCGATGGCCTGGATGATCATGACATCCACCTTATCGGGCGAGAACTTCAACTTGTGACGGCCGATGGAGTGGGCCAGACCCAGCGACATCGTGGACAGGTCCTTCTCGTTCATGCCGGGCAGCACGCTGGGGAGGTGCTCCTTCAGTGCACGCATAATGTCGAGCGTGTTCGCGTCACTGACGATTTTGAGCGAGAGATCGGGCAGCTTGTTGATAGCGCTGCCCAATTTTGGGTCGGACACGACAAGCGTCGCCTTCTTCTCGTCCTGCAATTCGTTGAGAAGGTGCTGCATCTTGTCCGAGACCTTGGCGTCAATCAGGGCATTAACCTCCTCGAGCGCATCAGCAGCGCTCTCGAACTTTTCAAACGCCTTGATCTTGAACTGCTCCGCGACCTGCGACGGAGACGCGAGGTCCGCAAGAAGGCTGTCGGACTTGTACAGCTTCTTGTCCTTGGCCTTGAACAGCGCGTAGCCCGCCGACGTTTCGGTGAGCACAAACGTCATTGTCAATCCAAGGTTCTAGTCAACAACGACTGGGAAATTTTTTAGGCACCACCGCAGTTGTAAGCAACTTTGAAAAAAAAAAATGGAATCCCCAAGTGGTCACGTGGGTATGTGCTGAACTGCATGCGGATAACTGAACGGGAGCATTAATTGCAAGCAGCCATATTAGAGCTTTGGAAACAAGCGCACAAAGTTCAAGTCGACTGATGCTATAAGCGACGTGCCAAAAGAGCATTGCCTGTCTGGTAAACTGGGCGTGTCAAGCATATCGAATATAGCGCGGGAGTCGCTTCTCGGGCGTGTGCATCAGCGCCTACCGTGCAGATTCACTCGCGTTTTTAAAGTAATTCTATTTCATTTAATTGGCTTTTTGTATTCATTAAGTGCATAGCACGAGCTGTAGTAGGGAAGTCATGACGAGAGTTCGTGAGTCGGGTGGCATCCTGTGCTGCTTAATTAGCGTGTTTACACTCTACAGAAACAATTGTCCGAGCCTGTTGGAAGACTTGGAGCTCCTACTTTAGAAGACACGACAACAAACGTTATACACGGTTGAGATGTATCATTGAGCTCAATTGTGGGCACTCTTCTCCAGTTCTGCAGCGCGTCGATGGGCTTGACTGGGCACTGCAGATACTCGAGGGAGCGCGGCCACTTGAGCTTTAAAGCGCGCCTCAGGTACGCGGGTCCTCGGGGCGGAAGTCGCAGACACTGCAGCGGCTGGAAGGCACCGTACTTCAAAGCCTGGTTCAACGTTTTCAGGGCCCTGTCGATCTCCACGAGGTCCAAGGGCCATTTCGCAGCGCGCAGATCCAGTACGCGCAGTTGTGAGAGAGATGTCAACGAGGCCAAGAACCGAGTTGTAAGCTGGATGCCCGTGGCGGCCACGACGCGCAGAACCATAGACTCCGGCATGCTGACGCGCATGAGCCCCTGCAGGTGCTTCGAGGTGCCGCGCATCTCCTCCTCGGAAACCAGGCACGTATACTCGCTGTGCAGCTCCACCATGGACGGCTCGTGAACCGCCAGGAAAAGCAGCCAAGTCTCCAGCGAGTCCAGGCCACGCTCGCACATAGCTTGCCATATTTTGGCAGCCAGCCGCGCGTGAATAGTCTCGAGAATTGGCACGGTAAAAAGACGGGGACACTTCCCCAAGGTATTAATACATAATGAAAACAAGGACGGTGCGGTGGCCGGGGGTCGAGGCGTGCGCGGCCTGCGCGCACTCACGTCCCAGCGCAAACGCTCTGCGTCGGGGGTCCAACGGCCGGCAGTCTCTAGCATCTAGCGGCTACGCAGAGCATGCAGGTCCAATAAATACGGTCGAATGTCCAGGTTTTCCTGAACGAGGTCGCTCACGAGCTGCTCGCAAAACCCTTGCAGACTCAGCCCGAGTTCGTGCAGCGAGACGTCATCGATCTTGATGACTGATGACGCGGGCCGCTGCGACGAGATAAGCACATGCGAGGCGGCGCGAGTCTCCACCTTGAGGCGGCTGTACGTGCGCTGCGGGTACGCGCCGAGCCAGGGCGAGTTCGCCAGCGAGAACAGCACGTCCGTTTCGGTCGCCGAGCCAAATAGCGAGTCTACGTACTTCGCGGCTGCGTCGGTCGACACTAGCGAGAACTCGCCCTGTAGAGTCGCGCATATGGCCGGCACGCATGTGCTCCATGGCGCGCATAAACTTAGGTAGCCCTTTAGCCGTACGACGAGATCCGCCACGACAACGGGCGGCGGCGCGTGGTTTTCAAGCGCCGCATAGAATTGGTATATATGCATGTAGCGGATGTACACGCGCTCACTGTGCCAGTCGAACGCGGCAGGCCGCGCCCGCGCGACGAGCGTATCCATTAGGGGCGCGGCGCTCGAGCCTAGGTACCATAGATGCGGAATGAGAACCTCGGCGGCGCTTTTCTTGGCGCGAGCCAGCGCGTTCAAGAGCCGCGACTGCAGCGTTGCCGCATCGAGGCGCGGCCAGTAGCGGAACAGGGCCGACGCAATCACCTGCAGAGCCTGCGTGCGCTCGGCGGCGTGCTCCTGGATCCACAAAGAGGCGACATACTCGTACACACACAATTCGATGCCGAGCAGCACGCGGCCGACCTGCTGCACGAGCGGCACGAGCTGGGCCAGGCCGTCGGCAAATTCCGTATCTGAGGTGCGCGCAGCTAGGCAGAGACGCTGGTAGACCTGCGTGTTCATTCTTGACACATCCACATCGTACGCCTCTGGCGGCGCGGCGCGCGCGTCGCCGGCGGCCACGCTGAGCGTGACGTCCATGGGAATGCGCGCCTGCTGCACCTCTTTTTGGCCCAGCGGCGGGACATAGATACCTGGGCCGCAGTGCTCGGCCATTGTCTGCAGCAAGCGGCCTATGGACGGCGAGTTCATCTTCTCGACAAACAGCTTGCACACGAAGTTCACGCGCGACTGCGTGATGACGAGCCGGTCCGTGATCAGCACGAGCAGGTTGACCATGGGCTTGACGGGGACGGAGTCACGCAGCAGACGCAACATAAGGCCGTAGTAGGCGCGCAGCTGCTTGCGCTCGAAGTGCGCGTGCGCCGTCTGCAGCCATTCGATGACCTCGATCTTCTGCAGCCGCGGAAGACGCAGCAGCGAGCCGAGCACTTCCGTGAGGGTGTCAAACGGGTAAGTCTGGCGGCGGCTCCCGCTACTGCGTCCTTGCAGAGCCTGACTTACGGCCATCAGCGCGTGCGGCCGCGGGTCCGCTGCAGATCGGCTTGCTTGCAAAGGCGCGTCGCCGCCGCCTACACGTATCGCGCGGCGGTCCACGCGTCGGCGGTGCGCGTAGTAAACGCGCGTTCCGCGGTCTAAGAGGCACAGACGCACAGATGCTTGTGTTGTGGACAGCAGCGGGCATGACGCCGCACCGGGCGGCCGCTTGGTATCGCGTGGTTTCGTGGCGCTTCATTTCCACTTAGCATGTGTATGCTGTGTGTTACGGCGGCGCCTAGACATATATAGCATTCTCTGAGTACTACAACAACAACAAGGAGCTATAGTGTAGTCGGTTAGCACGTGAGATTCTGATTCAGTTTGGAATTTCTCGAGACCTCGGTTCGATTCCGGGTAGCTCCTCTTTTTGTCCCACATTTTATTTTATATGCGCCCTCGCGGACTTGCTGTACAAACGGTATGTGCTAACCAGCTGCGCAGAACAAGAGTTGGGAGCTATAGTGTAGTCGGTTAGCACGTGAGATTCTGATTCACTTGGGATTTCTCGAGACCTCGGTTCGATTCCGGGTAGCTCCTCTTTTTTGTTTTATTTTAGCTTCATTTCGAAGACAGAATTTTGTATTTTTCAGTCTCGCGTCCTGTTTTTCCATTTGCGTAGCCTTTCGGTCGATATACACGCCAACCCATGCCATCTGCACGACATGCGATCGAATGCCACGCCATGGTTTATTTTGTTTATGCGGCCATGTAAGGCGTGCGTTTCCACTTCCTTGACTAGATACCTAGCTTTTTATTGATGAGACTACGAATTTCTGCATTCCATGCGTCATGCAAGCGCTCCTGCTCCCTTTCGTGCTCTACCAGCTCGGCGGCGTAGTCCTTCCCCCGTACGGCAGGAGCCTTTTCTGTGGCAGCGACAACGTCCTCCAACTCGGACACCACACATGCGAGGTGTGCTTGGCCCAACTCCCGCACCAACTTCAGCTTCTCCTGTTCCAGCGCGCTGTATGCGCGCTCGAGCTGGGAGCCGAATGGCGGAGGAGTTACGACAGTTATCGGCCGCGGCCGGCGGCCAATTGCTCGCCGCTTACGAGGAGCAGGCCTTTGCAGCTCGGCCTCTACAAGCGCGCGGGCGCGGTCCATAACGTAGCGCCGCGGCTAGCCTGAAAGGGAGCCTGAGTGCACAAGGAGAGTTTACACTGGGCAGCACCGCCATCGCAGGCGCCTGCGGTTAGTCAGCCGGAGGCCCAGGATGGGAGCGCCTGCTTAGCAGCTGGCCGACCCCCTCCACCACAACCTGCAACTAGCCTTGGAGGGCGACACACTACGGCAATGTTTTCGTCGTGGTTCGGCCGCGGGTCGAAGAAAGATGGCACGACCGAGACCATTGTGAACCTGCGGGCGCACCTGGACACGCTGCAGCGGAAGGTCACCTTCACCGAGCAGCGGCGCGACGAGGAGGAGCGCAGCGCGCGGGCGCTCGTGGTCACGAACAAGGCGAAGGCGCGCGTCGCCTTGCAGAAGAAGAAGAAGTACGAGAAGGAGATCGAGATGCTGTACCAGCAGATGACGTCGTTTGAGCAGCAATTGGCGGCGCTGGAGTCGGCGAACCTGAACCGCGAGACGATGCGCCACATGCAGCAAGGCGCCGACGCGATGCGCCGCATCAACGAGGGCATGAATGTCGACAAGCTCGACGACACGATGGACGAGATTCGCGACCAGCTCACTATGAACGAGGAGATCCAGGCGGCCATCTCGCAGCCGCTCGTCACGGCCGACGACGCGGACCTCGAGGCCGAGCTCGAGGAGTTCGAGCAGCAGCAGCTCGACGACCAAATGGTGCATGCGGCACCTGCGCCGTCCACGGCCATGCCCGAGGTGCCGAAGCAGAAACTCGGCAACGGCGCGCGCGCCGCCGAGGAGGCCGAGCCCGAGGGCGACGAGGAGGAGGAGCTGCGGCAGCTCGAGCGCGAAATGGCCGGGTAAGGCGCGTGCCGGCCCGCAGTGCGCCCCCCAGTAATTTATTACCACCGTTTCTCCATAATTTATTTCGTGTTACAACTAGAGGCCACGCAAGTAGCGCCACTACGAGCAGCGCCACTACGAGCGGCGCCACTACGAGCGGCGCCACGACGAGCGGCAGGGCAGCGCCACTACCAGCGGCAGAGCAGCTTAGGCGCTATCCGGGAAAGCAGCATTTAGGCTAAACGTGAAGCTGCCGGTCTGCCTTGCACCCTACGCCGCAGAGGTGCCCGGCCAGCAGGCGAGCCGCTGGCCGTTGGCATTTTTGTTTACCTGGAGGGAGTGAGAAAGCGGCAGGTTTAAATCGGCACATGCAAGGCTATTTCACGCGCTGCTCAATTAGCTACTCTGGAGCACAATGCCAGCGCCAGGGCCATGCCAGGGCCATGCCAGCCGCAATTGCTGCGGCGTCTGCCGGGCCGGGCAGCCCAACTAATGTATTTTCAAACCGCATTCACGCTCGCTGCATTCAAGCTCGCCGTGCTGAAGCTGGACGTCGCGCTCGATTCGCTGCTTAGCGTCGGGAGCGCGGCCAGCGCGGCGATGGCGGCGCCGACCTCCGAGCCCTGGCGCTCGGGCACGAGCTGCATTTGCAGCCCGAAGTGCGCGGCCAGCCCAGCCATTGCCGCGTCGAGTCGGCTGCGGAACTCGGGCTCGAAGACGACGCCGCCTGTGTAGGCGACTTGCTGCGGCGCGCCGGGCGCCACGAGCCGCGCCGTGTCGAACGCGAGCGCGAGCCCGTAGAGGCTGGCGGCGACGAGCCACGCCGCGCGCGACACGATGGCGTCGACCGTTTTGTAGTGCTTGTGCTGCGGCTCGGCCAGGATGCGCCACAGCTCGCGTGTCGTCGTCGCCTCGCCGAGCGCACGCGAGGCCATGGGCCCGAGCCAGAGGCCGCCGACCTGCGTTTCGAACGGCTGGAACGCGGCCGGCGCGCCGTCGATGTCCCACGGCTGCGTGGGCAGCGTGATGTGCGGCGTCGTGTCGGCGCGGCCGAGCATGGAGATCTCTGTGTTCACGAGCTCGTTGCGCGGGCCCACGGCCGTTACGTTCACGCCCGTGCCGAGCGTGAGCGCCATGACGCAGGCCGGGAACGTGTGCACGCCGGCGACGAGCGACGCGAGGCCGTCGTGCGTGGCCGAGACGATGCGGAACGCCGGCGGCAGCTCGGCGTTGAACGTCTCGAGCAGGTCGCAGCCCACGTACCGCTCGGAGAACGTCTTGCCCATGGTCTGGATGCGGCCGTTCACGAGCGGGAACGACCACGACACGGCGAGCAGGCTCGCCGCGCGGTAGTGTGCCTCGAGGTGCGGCACGAGCTGCGCGGCGCACCACTCGAACAGGTTCCCGGCCCGTACGGCGGGCGGGATCTCGGTGCTCATGATGTCGACAGAGCTGCTGTGCCGCTGCGCTGAGCCCGCGTGGACCGTGACGTGCGTGAGCCGCAGTGTCGAGCCGCCGACGCCAATCACGAGGGCCGAGCCGCTCTCGCGGCCCGTCGGCAGCTTCACGGAGCACGGAATCATCCAGGGCCCGTTCTCGCAAAGGTGCACATCGGCAGCGATCTGCGACGCCAGCGTCGTTGCGGACTCCATTGCCAGTGAACGCGTGCGGGCGCGGGGGAGAACACTGCCGACGCAGGTGTTTACTATGCGGCCGCCGCGGCCTGGACCTAGCCCTGTTATGGCCTCACTTATGCCCGCAGACGCCGCCTCGTCCCGGGCTTCGCTGCGCGCGGTCCGGCGCCCTCGCTGCTGCTGACGTTTCCATGGTTTTACGTGCACGTCGTAGGCGCAAAGCCGTGCCTAGGTTCGGACTGGCTTGGCCGTAGGCGCCGCTGGGCGACTCACGTCTAACTAAATATAGAGACTTCTAACTTTAGTGGTAGTAATCATGCGCGCGGCCTGCGGACTAATAATAATAGCATCGCGCGAATGAACACTTCTTGCGCAGGCTTCTGCCGTTCGTATTAAGAGCGGGCTAAACGAGTCCAAGGCCCTGCTGGCGTCTAACTCTAACCGGCTTGAGCATAATGTGTGCGCCGCGCGCGCCGCGCGCGCCGTCGCCCCGCCGCCGCCCTGACTCACGCGTGAGTCAAGAGTCACCTGCAAGCGCATGCTAAGTAGCGCTTAGTAGCGCTTATCTACGGCCCCGGGGCATAGCGACGCGTGAACGCATGGCAGCGAAACTCCTTCAGAAGCCGCTCAAAGTGGGCCTTGTGCAGCTGAAGGTCACGGCCGACAAGGCGCTGAACCTGGCGAACGCCGAGCGCAAGGTTGTTGAGGCGGCGAACGCGGGCGCGAAGCTCATTGTGCTGCCCGAGTGCTGGAACAGCCCCTACGCCGTGTCCGCGTTCCCGGAGTATGCCGAGAAGATTCCGCAGGGCCAGACGACGCAATTCCTGGCCGAGCTTGCGCGCAAGACGCAGACGTTCCTCATCGGCGGGTCGTTCCCCGAGATCGACGACGGCAAGTACTACAACACGAGCCTCTCGTTCGACCCCGCGGGCAAGCTGCTGGGCAAGCACCGCAAGGTGCACCTCTTCGACATCGACGTGCCTGGCAAGATCCGGTTTGTCGAGAGCGACATTCTGACGCCGGGCAACACCGAGACGCTGCTCGACCTCGACGGCTACGGCAAGGTCGGCGTCGGCATCTGCTACGACATCCGCTTCCCCGAGCTGGCCATGCGCGCCGCGCGCAAGGGCGCGTTCGCCATGGTCTACCCCGGCGCATTCAACATGACGACGGGCCCCGCGCACTGGCAGCTGCTCGGCCGCAGCCGCGCCGTCGACAACGAGATGTACGTGCTTCTCGACTCGCCCGCGCGCGACCTCGACTCGAGCTACCACGCGTGGGGCCACTCGTTTGTGGCGGACCCGTGGGGCACCGTTGTCGGCCAGGCCGCCGCCGAGGAGGACATCGTCTACGCGGAGCTCGAGCCGGCCAAGCTCGACGAGGTGCGCACAAACGTGCCCGTGTACGAGCAGCGCCGCTTCGACGTGTATCCGGATGTGAGTAAATAGTTTAGCTTAAATAGGTTCGCGCGGGGCTACCACGCGTAATAATGTCCAAAACTGGCGGCGTAATAAAAGCAAGTAGCTTTGCCTTTACGCGGCGCGGCCGCGCTTCGCGTCGTGGCCCTCGGCGCCCGCGTCCTCGCTGCTCGAGCTGTCGCTCTCCGATGCGGCGTCGCTGTGCGGCCGCTTCGGGACCATGCGCTTCTGCTGCTCTTCAACGGGCTCGCTGTCATTGAACTCGGACGACTGCCCGGCCGGGTTCACCTTGCCCGGCGGGAACGCGTTCGGGAATGTGGCCTTCGCGTTCATGCCCACCTCTTCGTCGCTTGAGTCCTCGTCGTACTCAGACCCATCGCTCGACGGTGCGCCCTCGTCGCACGGGTTGTACGGCTCCGTGTCGGGCTCGCCCTCGTCGCCGCCGTTCGCGGCGCTGGCCGCGCCGTCGAGCTGCGAGCCGTTCTGCCACACGCGGCGCACCTCGAACCCGTTCTTCTGCTCGGCATAATCGTCGAATGCCTGGTGGATGCCGTCCATAGACACGTCCACAAACGGGCCCTGCCGGTAGATGGGCTGGCCCAACGGCTCGGCCGCGCAGAAGAAAAAGCGCGCCTTTTCAGACGCCTGCGCGCTAACGGACACCTCTACAATTGCCTCGCTCGGCCGCCGCCGTCGCCGCCGCCGCCCTGAGGGTCGTGTTGTGCCGGCCTCAGCCGTCTCGGCAGTTTGGGGGCCCTCAGCGCTCTTGTTCTCGCGCCTGTCCTCGCTCTTGTCTTCAGCCCTGTCGGGTGTTGCGCCTTCCGTATCGGGCGAGTTGCTCTCCGCAGTGCTGGTCTCAGCGCTCGTGCTCGCAAGCTTGTCGATCTCCTCCTCGCCGACGGTCTGCGGCTTTTCGGCGCACTTCTCGCGACGCTTTTCACGGCGCTTAGCCGGCCGCCGGCGGAACTCGACGTAGTCGTATTTGCTGTGCTTCTCGCCCTGGATTACAGCCTTCCCCTCAACAGCAAACACAAACGCATTCCAGTCCGACTGCACGGGAATCTCCACGCTCGCGCCGGGCTCGATCGTAACGTCCAGGATCGTGGCCGGCGTCGCCGTGAGCATCTGCTGCGCGGACCGCCCGAAGCCACTGCCAGTTATTATTCGTACCTCCACGCCGGCATGCGGACTGAAAGCCTCGATGTCTGTGTGACAGAGGTCGATATGCGACGAGTCAATGCGCTTTAAAGGCTCAGGCACGTCCATGAACAGATTAATACCAGTCACTTCCGTGCGCGGCATCGCGCGCGTTGCGTACGCAGAGGTGATTGGCGGGTCGGGCGGGTGCGGTGGCGAGTTCTTACCGGGCGTGACGGCGCGGAACGTGCGCAGCACGCCGCGCCCGACCATGAGGCTTGTGACGTTGCCTGCCTCGAGCTCGATCACGTCGCTCGGCGAGTACTCGATCGACAGCGTGCCGTCGAGAACGGCCGTGATCTTCTGCGAGCCGCGCGACGGCTGCGGCGGGCGACCAATGTCGTTTATGCGGAAAAGATCGCAGCTGATGAACGGCGGCAGACAGCGCACTTTGCTGTTGCCAATACAGCGCCGCACATTCGAGCCGAGACCTTCGCTCGTCTCGTGCACGCGCACTGTCTGCGTTACTGGTCGGCGCTGGCGCGCGTCCATGGCCTCACTGCGTGTAGTCTGCTCTGAGGGATGCGGCAGGCGCTCAGATTTTGGGGCCTCAGCTTGCATGAGTATTTCTCAAGCTCGCAATTCCTGATTTTTCTAGGTGCACACAGCAATTCGGCCTAATGCAGCGGAAACGCGACTTTGTCTTGGGTTTTTCTTCAGCGCGAACTGCAGGTATAATCTGTCAATACCGATATGCTGTCGCTACGTAATCTGCGGCTTCGTAATCTTAACGCTTTTCCGCCCCCTGACCCTGCAGGGTCCCCGCCGCTAACGCCCACCCGGCGGCTAGGCTAGGTGCGCCAAGTCGCGGCGGCAAGATCAGTGGCACGGCGGCCGAGTTTCTGGACGCTTGCTTGCACACAAGCTGGCCCTGTGTGCGTGCGTCGTAATTTCAGCGAAATTGAGGGCCGCAAAACCGCGGCCAGCTGCGTGCGTGTGCCGCCACGCGTGCGTGAAAAACACCCCACGTCAGATTAGTCTTACTTTACCCTCTCCGCATGCGCGTGACCGACGTGCGTCGGGAGGGATAGAACGGACAGTGCGGCGGTGTGCATGGCCCTCGTGCGGACGTGCTCGCATCGAAGAGGCCAATCGCGCTTGTGAGGGGAGATTACCCGATGGTCGGGGGCGCACGCAGTTGTGGGGGTGTCCGGTGCTCATGCAGGCGACACTTACTCGGATGTGGAGGGGGTCTTTAGCGCGCTATGCTCAAATATTCTATTCAATTGCTTTCTGCTTTGTCTACGGGGCCCAGGTGGCATACCATTGTTGCCGAAAATACACCTAGCAGTGGTACCCGGCATTGCTTGTCACAGCGGACGCTTTCAACGGCGAAGCGTGTCTGGCTAAAGGTCTTAAGGTCTCAATACTATGCTGCTTTATGTACGTTCCGTGAAAGAGAGAGGCTTTGCTTTGCACAGAACGCAGGGTTCTATTTTAGCCTAATTTAGATGTGAGATAGTCATTTCTTGAAGCGGCCCGAGTTCACGATGTCCATGAACTCAGGCTTGAGCGAGGCGCCGCCAACAAGGAAACCATCGATGTCGTAGCATGCCGAGAGGTCGCCGCAGGTGCTGCCCGTGACGCTGCCGCCGTAGAGCACGCGCGTCTTCTCGCCAACCTCCTTGTTGACCTTCTTGCTCAGCGACTCGCGCAGGCTCGCGTGCACGGCCTGCGCGTCGTGCGGCGTCGCGGACAGACCCGTGCCGATCGCCCACACCGGCTCGTAGGCAATGACGACGTTCTTCCACTGCTCGGGCGACAGCACCTTCACGAGGGCATCGACCTGCTCGTTGACGACGTCCATCGTCTTGTTCGCCTCGCGCTGCTCCTTCGTCTCGCCAATGCAGTAGATCACCTTGAGGCCGTTCTCGAGCGCGAACTTCGCCTTCTCGGAAATAAGGTCGTCCGTCTCGTGGAAGATGTGCCGGCGCTCGGAGTGGCCGAGAATAACCCACGTCGCGCCGCAGTCCTTGATCATCGCCGGCGAGACCTCGCCCGTGAACGCGCCCGAGTTCTTGATGTAGCAGTTCTCGGCAGCAATCTCAATGCGCGTGCCCTCGACGCACTTCGCGGCAATGTCTAGGTACGGGAACGGCACGCCCATGACAATCTCAACGCCCTCGTTGAGCGGCGTGGTCTTCAGATCCGTGAGCAGCTTCGTCACGAACTCCTTCGAGCCGTTCATCTTGAAGTTGCCTCCAGCGAAAAAGGTACGGGGCGCTGACATCTTGTCTTGTTGTGTGTAGAGGTGGATGCTCGTTTGTGTGGGGGTGGTGGTAGTCGGCTGTGGGGGGATCTTGCTGCCTTAAATTTCGCCGGTGAGCCTGCCAACGGGCGGTGACTAAGCCGTCACATGGCCTCGGTTATATCGCAGGATCGGATACATCGCATTGCATCGCACCGCAACGCAGCAAACACGAGGCGCAACGGGCGGACCGTGTCTCTCTTTAATTGGTGGCAGCTCTCTTTAAGCACGCGCCATCGACGCCGTTAGTCCGTCGTGGGCTGTACTGTGCAGTGGCAGCTCCGATCTGTTTTAATTATTATTTTTCGTAAATATATCCATAAATACGCGTGGTTGCTAATGCGTGGTGCTATATATTTATGTCCACGCGGCAAATAAATTAGAATAAAAAATGGGGGGTATGGCGGCGTGGCTGTGGGGCCCCCGGCTGCGGGGCCCGGCGCTTAACGCGCGAG
>JANIVK010000131.1:0-21185 GCA_030555795.1 Entelexis sorbosivorans | reverse complement strand
CCGTCTACAGAATTCAGATGCTTTGTACGTGACCGCAAACTCGTAGGCATTTCGCCCATGTGCACGGATGTGCTTTTTGTTATGTAGCCCTTGCCCCGGCCCTTAGGGTTGAGCCAATCACGCCCGGCTCTGGGGTAATCTCGGTGGACCAACGGTCTCACATAAGCGCATTACATATATATAAATTCGCGGCAACATCGCGACCCGGTCTTCTCTCTCGCCAACCCCTCTAAACATAGATTTCGATGTTTAACGTCAGTAAGACTGCCTCGGTGCGCGCGTTCCAGCGTGCCATGCGCGCGTACTCCACGAAGGAGCCGACCCTGAAGGAGACGTTTGCGGCGAGCCTGCCGAAGAAGATCGAGCAGATCAAGGCCCTGCGCGCGGCGCACGGCAACTCGACGCTGCAGGAGACGAAGCTGGACCAGGTCTACGGCGGCCAGCGCGGCATCATCGGCATCGTCTGGGAGGGCAGCGTGCTCGACCCCGAGGAGGGCATCCGCTTCCGCGGCTACACGATCCCTGAGGTCTGCGAGAAGCTGCCGAAGGCGCCGAACAGCCAGGAGCCGCTGCCGGAGGCGCTGTTCTGGCTGCTGCTGACGGGCGAGCTGCCGACGGAGGGCCAGATCCGCGACCTCAGCGCGGAGCTGCACGCGCGCTCGACGCTGCCGGACCACGTCGTGGACCTGCTGCAGCACTCGCCCAAGAACCTGCACCCCATGGCGCAGCTCTCGATCGCCGTGAACGCGCTCGAGTCTGAGTCCGAGTTCGCGAAGGCGTACGAGCGCGGCGTGAACAAGAAGGAGTACTGGCAGTACACTTTTGAGGACTCGCTCGACGTCATTGCCAAGCTGCCGACGATCGCCGCGCACATCTACCGCAACGTCTTCCACGACGGTGTTGTCGCCGCCACGGACGCGAGCCTCGACTACTCGGCGAACTTCACGAAGCAGCTCGGCTTCGACAACCAGGAGTTCACGGACCTCATGCGTCTGTACCTCACGATCCACTCCGACCACGAGGGTGGCAACGTGTCGGCGCACACGACGCACCTCGTCGGCTCGGCCCTGAGCTCGCCGTACCTGTCGCTGGCCGCCGGCTTCAACGGTCTGGCCGGCCCGCTGCACGGCCGCGCGAACCAGGAGGTGCTTGAGTGGATCCTGAAGATGCGCGAGGAGATCGGCGAGAACGTGTCGAAGGAGCAGATCGAGAAGTATCTGTGGGACACGCTCAACTCGGGCCGCGTTGTGCCCGGCTACGGCCACGCCGTCCTGCGCAAGACGGACCCGCGCTACGCCGCGCAGCGCGAGTTCGCGCTGAAGCACATGCCCGACTTCGGCCTGTTCAAGCTCGTGAGCCAGATCTACGAGGTCGCGCCGCGCGTGCTTGGCCAGAACCAGAAGATCAAGAACCCCTGGCCGAACGTCGACGCGCACTCGGGCGTCCTCCTGCAGTACTACGGCCTCAAGGAGCAGTCGTACTACACGGTCCTGTTCTCCGTCGCGCGCGCCCTTGGTGTGCTGCCGCAGCTCATCATCGACCGCGCCGTCGGCGCGCCCATCGAGCGCCCGAAGTCGTTCAGCACCGAGAAGTTCGCCGAGAAGTTCAACTTCAAGCTGCCTTAAGCCATGCCAACATAAAACGTGCATCTATACCTATGTAAATGACTCAATGCGACGAACTGTAATAGCCCTCCTACCCGACTCGCGAACTGTAATGACTTCCGCGCGCAGGCCGCCGTGAAGCACCCGTCTAGAGCACCCGTCTAGAGCACCCGTCTAGAGCGCTCGCCTCAAGCACAGACGCGCACGGCATAGAGTGCAATTGTGCCGTTGCGCTTGCCACGGCTCGCAACGAGCTCGTCTAATGTTGAAGCCGCTACACGCGGCGCATGACGCCGGAAACATGTACACGCTTTGAGCCGGTGGCGGCGCCTGGACCGCAGTCTGGCGGCACAACCGAGGACGCGCACGCATTAAAAAATAAGGCAGTTCGAGCTTCGACCGAACGGCAGGCTGCGGTCGCTCGCGTCGCCCCCGGTCTACTTACTTGCGTGGCCACTCGTATGGCCATTTGCATGGCGCATTTGCATGGCGCACTCGCGGGACGCACTCGCAGGACGCACTCGCAGGACGCACTCGCAGGACGCACTCGCAGGACGCACTCGCGGGACGCACTCGCAGGACGCGCGAGCCACGCGCATGCAGGCTGCGACTTCGCGCACGCACGGCATTTCCCCCCGGCCCGCATTCAATCGCTACAAACGCGTGCACGCAGCTGCTGCCTTTGCGGCCGTGGAGTGACCGCACTGCGCGCTTGTGCGGCGCGCCAGAGAAGCCAAGCACGACGACTCTGCACGCAGTCGGTAATTGCAGCTCGGCCTGGCGGCCTACGCGTGCATTCAACCTAGCGTGTCCGCGTGTGGCCGCTGTGTATACGTGTGGCCGCTGTGTACACGTGTGGCTACTGTACGCGGCGCTGCGGTCCGCGCGAGGGCGCGCGCTGTGCGGGGCCAGGAGCAGGGCTCAATTGCGGCCCCTGTGTGCTCAGCGGGCCGCGCACAGCTCGTGGCGTCTCCCCAGACTACTGCGGCGCGGGCTGCGCGGGCTGCGCGGACGCGCGTATGCACTCGGAGCCCGGCCGCTGGGCAACGCCACTAGCGCCGGCGCGCGGCAGCGACCAGCATGGCACGCGGCCGCTGGAGCTGCGTGCGGCCATGCGCGCGGCCATGCGCGCCCATGCGCGCGGCAAAAAACCGGTGGCGCGGCGGCCCAGAGTAGTGTATAGTCTTTAGTTATAGGTCGGCATAGAATAATAATAATAGACGTAGTGGGACTCAATTGCTAGAGGGCGAGCTCGCCGAAGGTGTTTTCACCAGAGTAGGTGACGTACAGGAAGCCGTCCTTGTCCTTGTGCTCCTCATAGATGTTGCTCATGAGGGCTGACGTGGGGGGCAACACGTCGTTCACGAAGATGAAGATGGCCTTTTCCGGCTCAAGCTTGATGCGCTTGCGGATGACGTAGACGAACTGGCCGACGGTGAGGTCCGACGGCACGAGGTACTTGCGCTTGTCAATGCCGCTGATGTCGCTCTTCTCGATCTTCTCGCAGATGACCGGGATGCGGCCCGTGTACTTCTGCCGGATGCGGTCGGCCTCGGCCTTGCGCGACTCAAACGGATAGTCGTCCTTGAATTGCGAGCGCATGGAGTCTGGCTTCGGGTGGCAATGACGGCTTGCGGTGTCGCAATGGGGGAGTAGGTAGGAAGAGAGATAAGGCAAGGAGACGGCGGGGGTGGAGGGCGACGACGGGCGGCGATGGCGTTGGGCTAGGGCTGCGCTCTCTCCCACCTCAATAAGCATTCACTTAGGGTAGGTGCGCTGCGCAGGTGTGTTGTGCGCGGCCTCCTCCCACCACCCAGCACCAGCGAGCACGTGATGCACCGTGATGCGGGACGCACGCTTGATGACCGCATACGCCGCGCCGGCCAGCTTAGCTTAGCTTAGCTTAGCTTAGCTTAGCTTTGGCTTTGGGGGAAAGGGAGGCGTGGGTGTGTGTGGTAAGAGCAGCTGACGTCTGGCGCTGCTGACCCACCACGCACCGCATCCGGCACCCACCACACCCACACACCCACACACCCACACCCGCGCCTAAATAGGTAGGGCAAGGGCACAGCCCTCGGCGCGCGGTGGGGGGCCCTACCTATTTCGACCACGCCGCGGGTCGCGCTCCTCCCAAACCGAGCGGCTCTGCGTGTCTCCGCTTCTGCCCGCCAAGTTGTTCTGCTGAGATGCCGGCCGCGTACAAGCTGAAGAACGTGGGCGCCATTGCGGGCTTTCTTGGCGGCGTGCTGCTCTGCTACTTCACGCTCTGCGTGGGCTGGCCGCTGCGGCTCGTCTCGAAAACAAAGCTCTGGCGCGCGTGGCTCGATCTGCTGAAGCGCTCATTCGGCCTGCTGCTCATCTCGCTCATGCGCATTGCGAACCCAACAACGGCGAAGATTTACTCGCCGCACGAGAACCAGGGCTTCAAGGTCGACGCGCACGGCCTCCTCACGTCGTCGCTGTCGCCACGCGCCGTCGTGCTGGCAAACCACCAGATCTACTGCGACTGGGTCTACCTGTGGTGGTTCGGGTACACGGCAGACCTGCACGGCGCATTTGTGTTCGCGCTGAAGCGCTCGCTGCGCCGCGTGCCCATCTTCGGCTGGGCCATGCGCGCGTTCCGCTTCATGTTCATGTCGCGCAAGTGGGCGCTTGACCAGGCGAACATCAAGGAGATCACAAACTACCTCGCCGAGGACCGCACCTGGCCCGTCTGGCTCACCATCTTCCCCGAGGGCACCGTCTTCAACCAGAGCACCTGGCAGCGCACGGCCGACTACGCGCGCAAAATCGGCTTGCCGAGCCAGCAGATGCCGAAGCACATGCTGCTGCCCCGCGCGAAGGGCCTCTACGCGTCGCTGCAGGGCCTCGGCGCGTCCGTGCCCGTGCTCTACGACATCACCGTCGTTTACGAGCCGCTCGCGCCCGCGGGCGAGGCCGCCGAGCAGTACTACTCGCTGGGCCGCACGTTCCTCGAGAGCAAGGGCGCGAAGCAGCTGAAGCTGCACATCCGCGAGTTCCCCATCAGCATGATCCCGTACAAGCAGTCCGAGGCCGAGTTCACGCAGTGGCTCTACGAGCGCTGGGCCGAGAAGGACGAGATCTACCGCCAGCTCGCGGCCGGCGAGCTCGAGTCGCAGCTGCGCGCCACGGCAGACGTGCGCCTGCACTCGTGGCTCGAGCTCTACCAAATAGTGAACGTGCCGCTCATGGTGTTCATGGTCGTGCGGCTCGCCTGGAAGCACCTGCTCTAGCCCCAGTATATAAGTGTATACCGTTGCTCAGCGGCAACCGTATTCAGCGCGTGCTACAAAAAAGCTAGAATTCAATAGCGTCCGTAATGACAGAGGCATAATGCGACGTGCCAACAACCTTTATACGATGACGCTGAATGCAATGCAACTCTCCGCGTCACGACCGAACGCTAGCAGAGACACGCCACCAAATCGGCACGGAACCGGCAACGAATCCGCACCGAACCGGCAACGAATCCGCAACGGACCGGCAACAAATCCGCAACGAACCAGCAACGAATCCGCACCTAATCCGCACCTAATCAGCATCGAGCTCCTGCCTCCACGATATATAGAAACTAAGTAGATAAGCGAGTGCGGCGGTTACTCGCAGCAGCGCAATGGCCCCAGTGGCCCCAGTGGCCCCAGTGGCCCCAGTGGCCCCAGTGGCCCCAGTGGCTCCAGTGGCCCCAGTGGCCCCAGTGGCTCCAGGCCCGCATCAAACGCGCTGCACAATACAGGAGGGAGTCGTTATCGTCTAGGATTTTTCTACGTACTCTACTACACGACTTACTCGAGCGACGAGGCACCCGTGATGATGTCGACGAGCTCGTTCGTGATGACGGCCTGGCGCGTGCGGTTGTACAGAATCGAGTACTTGTTGATCATGTCGTTCGCGTTCTTCGAGGCGTTGTCCATGGCGTTGCGACGCGAGCTGATCTCGGCCGCGTGGCCCTCGGCAAGGCCGTAGAAGATGGCGTTCGCAAGCGAGAACTCAGCGAAGTCGGCCGGCACGGAGTCGTCCTCGATCTCGTACAGGTTGATCTTGGGCGCCGCCTCCGTCGTCTGCTCCGTGAACGCGTCGAGGAACGTCGGCTCGAAGCTCACGCTCGACACGAACTTGTTGTACAGCACCTTGACGCTGTCGTACTTCCCGAGCTGCTGGATCTCGTTCGCAATGAGCGCCGCCTCGTTGAACGTGGGCGCCTCCTTGCCGGGGCCGGCGAACGTGAGGCGGATCTTCTCGGCGTGCGTGCGCGACAGCTGCGCCTTCGACTTGTCGCCAACAATCGCCAGCTCCGTGTTCGGGTGCTCGCCGAGGTAGAGGCGCGCGTGGCGCGCGAGCTGCGAGTGGATCGAGCCGCACAGGCCCTTGTCGCTGCTCATAACAATGAGCAGCTCCTTCTCGGGCGACTCGGGCTCCTTCACCTCAGCCTTGTCGAACACGGTGTGCGCGGCGTTCTCGTACACACGCGAGCGCTCCATCGCACGCTGCGCCTTCGACATGCGCGTCGACGCAACAATCATCATCGTGTTGGTGATCTTCTCGATGTTCTTGATACTCTTCAACCGCGTCTCGATCTCGCGCAGCGTCGCGTAGTTCCGGCCGACCGCAAGCCGGCTGCCCTGCTGCGCCGCAACACGGCTGACCTGTCCCAGTTTCGTCGCAAACATCTCTGAACTGCCGCTGGCTTTTTTGTGCAAGTTAAGGGAGTGGTCGACCTTGGAGTGCTGACTACGAGGCGTCCGGGACCAATGAGGATTGGACGCGCGCCGCTCACGTGTATACCCTGAGATGTGTCACGTGAATAACGTCGGAAACGGCTAGCGGTGTGCGCGCATGTATATGCGTTGAGCGCGTGTGTGTGCGCGTATGCACGCGCGTGTGCACGCGCGCGCGAAGACTCGCGCTCAACGCGCGATATACAAACGCGCACCTCAGAACTTACAATTCTCCTCATCAAACTAATATATATATTGTCAAAAGTGACTTTGTTTCATTGCCGCTTCTAACCAAAGTTGTTGTGCTGGCGGCGCCGCCATTACAGCTGACGCGTCTTCATTATCTGAGCCGCGATGAAGCACACGCCTCTCTGCCGCGAAACACTAAATTGAAGCTTCTGGTTCGGTCGTTCAAAGCGCGCAACCGCGCCCGCGTCGTCGTACATGTATTAGGCCTCGCTATTTTATGCGCCGGCGGGCGTCATATTTTAACTTGCATCTTTTAGTTTACAGCCTCGGACTCAGCTGCTGGAGTGTCTTTGCTCTCTGCTGGCTCGTCGGCCTTCGCCGCGGACTCCTCTGCTGCCGCCTCGGGCTCAGCCTTGGGCTCCTTCGGCTCCGTCGGCTGCGTGGGCTGCGTGGGCTGCGTGGGCTCCTCCTCCGCCTCGGGCTTGGCGGCCTCCGTGGCGGCCTGCGTCGCTGCCTCCTTGGCGGTCTCCTTGACTGACTCCTTCTTAGGCTTGGCGGCAGCCGTCTCCTTCGGCTCGGCAGAAGCCTCGTTCGTGCCGTTCACCGCAGTCTCTACTTCATGCTCTGCCGCCGGCTCGGGCGTCTCGACGGCCTCGGCGCCGCGCGCGCCGGCTACCTCCGTATGGCGGCCCACGTTCGCGGGGAACCGCTCCGGGTCCGTGGCCGGGTCGCATATGAGCTCAGCGATCGCGGCGCGGTCGTTCGCGACAAGTGCCTCCTTCCACTGCGCGACGCTCTCGCTGATGGGGCCGCCGTACGTGAGCGCAAACAGCGCCGCCTCCGAATGGCGCCCAGACTTGTTCAACAGACGCATCGCGCCGTCCACGTCGCCCACAAACCACAGTGCGTTGAATGCAAGGTTGTAGTGGCCCTCGGCCTCGGCCTTGGCCGCAAGCTCCGACAGCGCGGGCTTGTTGCCCGTCGACGTGTGGATGAGCAGCAGCGTGTCGAGCTCGCCGGCCTTCGTGTAGGCGCTCGTCGCGCGGTCGACGTTCCACGCGCCCATGAAGTGGTCGCCAAGCTGCCGCCACTTGGCGGACTCGCCCTCGCGCGCAATCGACTCGGCAAGCTCGAGCTTGCCGATCTCGAGCGCCAGGTCGAAGCGGTGGTCGTCGTCGCGCGTCACGTCGAGCGCCAGCTCCGAGAACCCTTGCGCCTCGAGGAAGCGCGCCACGCGCGTGCGATCCTCCACGGGCACGTCCGGCAGCAGCGTCGCCATCGCGTCGTCGACCTCGCCACGCAGCACGAGCGTCTGGAACTCAACCACCTTCAGCGACAGCTTGTGCGACACAACACGCACGTCCTTGTCGCACAGGTACAGCGCGTTGTCGCGCGGTAGGTACCCGAGCAAAAACATGTCGCGGTCGTAGTGGTTGATCGTGTATGTCTCGGAGCCGACAAGGTAGTTCAGGCGGTTCGCCGTCGTCGTGAACACAAGACAGTCGCCGATCCAGATCGCCGTGCGCACTTGGTCGCGCGACAGCTCGTGCACCTCCTCAAACGCGTCCTCAACGCCGTCCTCGCCAGCACCGTCCTCAAGTGCCTGGCCGACCTTCTCGTAGTCGTAGCGCAGCACAAAGCTCGCCTCCTCGCCAATGAGCAGCACGAGCTCGCCGCTGTCGGACCACACAATCTGGTGCGCGTCCGTGGCCACGACGCTGACCTGGTTGCCCGTCGCCCAGTCGAAGAACACGACGGCCTCGGACGTGGCCACGCCAAGCAGCTCGCCGCCAAACACGCGCTGCGCGCCGGCGACCTCGACGCGGAACTGGTCCTCGAAGTACTTGTAGATCGTTACGGAGCCGGCGTCGCCCAGCGTCGCGTAGTAGTTCGAGTCGTTGCCCCATGCAAAGTCCTGCGCGTGGCCAAACATCTTGTTGCGCCACGCGCGCGCCGTGTACACAATGTATTCGCCGTCGCCGACAACGGCGACAAACTGGCCGTTCGGCGAGTGCACGAGCTGCGTCGGCTGCATCTCGACGGCGCCCAGGTCCTTCACCTGCAGGTGCACCTCGCTGTCCTCGACGTCGGCGTCGCCGGGCGCCTTGATGGCCGAGCTGAACGCCTCGAGGTGCTTCGCCCACACGAGGCGGCCGCTCTGGTCCATGGACACAATGGGCTCGTCGCGGCCGAGGCGCAGCACGAGCGAGCCGATCTCGAGGCCGATGGACACGAGGTTCGAGTCCGGGCGCGTGCTCACGCACCACGCGCGCTCAAGCCCGAAGTTCAGCGTCTTTTCGAGCTTGTATGAACGCGCGTTCCAGATCTTAATTGTGCTGTCCTCGCTACCGGAGATGATGATCGGCAGCTCGGGGTGCCAGACGGCGAACGAGACGTTGTGCGAGTGGCCGACGAGCGTGGCCACGACGTTCTTGCTTTGGTAGTCGAAGATCTTGATTGTGCGGTCGTCGCTCGTCGTGATGAGATATGGCTTGTCGGCGAATGGGTAGTAGTCGACGAAGTTCACGCCGCGCGTCTCGTGCGCCACAAGCGTGTAGTTCGCGACGGGCGCGTCCAAGCTCCACACCTTGACGGTGCGGTCCATGGCGGCGCTAGCAAACGTGTTCGGGTCCTTCGGGTTGATGGCCAGGCCCAGCACGTAGGACTGGTGACCCTTGAACACCTGCGTGCAGCTCCACTTCTGGTCCCAGTTCCACGCCTTGATGACCATGTCGTCGCCCGTGCTCAGCACGATGGGCAGCGTCGGGTGCACGACGAGGTAACGGATGTAGTCGAGGTGCGCTTCGAACTGCGCGACCTTCTCCAGCGTGCTGCTGTTGAACACGCGGATCTGCATGTCGTCACCGCCCACGACAATCCAGTTCTTGCGCGCAATGAAGCGGCATGCCCGCAGCGGCGCCTTCGTGACGTCGAGCGAGCGCAGCAGCTGCTGCGTATCGTAGTTCCAGATCTGCACGGCGCCCGTGAACAGCGACGTCAGCACCCATGGCTCCGTCGGGTGCACGTCAATGCCCTTCACCCGGTAGCTCCGCGACTCAAGCTGCTTCTTGATATCCACCTTCATCACGGCCTGCGAAACGGTGGGGCTACGTGTTTTCCAAGGAGTGGTGGTTTTGGGTGCGTGTTTGCCCGTCGCGAGGTTGACGTGGTGGCCGCGGGCTACGGACAGCCCTGCAGCGACGCGTTAGTCAGCGTCAATTTAGGCGGCGCGCGCTGCCAAGCGGGTTCTGCGCTGTTGTGCGCGCGCCTTTAGCACCCAGGCATTGCATAGAAAAAACAGCTTGAGATTCCACTGAATTAGCTCAAATTGACATGGAGTATGGCTTAGTTGGATAAGCTGGCCTCGATTTTATTTGGGCTACCTGCTTCGGCCGCCACTAGTGCCTGCTCTATGCATAAAAGCAATACGGCGACTGCATAATCAGAGCCGCCATCCTCCTTGCACTAGCTAAATCTCAGTCCATACTCTTTTTATTTTACGGACAATTACGCGTTTGCGGAGACACGAGGGCACTTTGGCGAAGTCCTCGGTGCCCGCGGTGGCACAGGGTAGGGACACGGAGGGTCTGAAAAGTTTCGCCCTAGCCCCTCATATTTTTTTCAATCCTAGCGACCTGCGGTGGTTCTAGTCTCCAGCACCGTCAATGGAGTCCAACAAATCGCACCGCGCGACAAAGGACCCCGCGTCGTCTAAAAAGGTCAAGGCGCACGCCAATGGGTATAACGCGCGCGCGTTCGCGGTCGCGAACCCGGGCAAGCTCGACAAGATGGCGCGCCGCTCCGTCGACATCGGCGAGAAGCGCTTCCACGCGCCAATGGTCGACCGCACGCCCGAAGAGGCGCCGCCGGTCATGGTCGCCGTTGTCGGCCCGAAGGGCGTGGGCAAGAGCACGCTCATCAAGAGCCTCGTCAAGCGGTTCACAAAGCACACCGTTGGCGAGCTGAACGGGCCTGTGACCGTCGTGAGCGGCAAGAAGCGGCGCGTCACGTTCTTTGAGTGCCAGACGGACCTGAACTCGATGGTCGACATGGCGAAGGTCGCGGACCTCGTGCTGCTCATGATCGACGGCAACTTCGGGTTCGAGATGGAGACGATGGAGTTTCTGCAGATCGCCAGCGTGCACGGCTTCCCGCGCGTGCTCGGCATAATGACGCATCTCGACCTGTTCAAGAGCCAAAGCAAGATGCGCGCGCAGAAGAAGGCGCTGAAGCAGCGCTTCTGGACCGAGGTCTACAAGGGTGCGAAGCTGTTCTACTTGAGCGGCGTCATGAACGGGCGCTACCCGGACCGCGAGATTCTGAACCTGGCGCGCTTCATCTCCGTAATGAAGTTCCGCCCGCTGAAGTGGCGCAACGAGCACCCGTACCTCATTGCCGACCGCTTCACGGACCTGACGCACCCGCGCCTCATCGAGGCCGACGCGAAGGTCGACCGCCAGGTCGCCGTCTACGGCTACTTGCGAGGCACGCCCCTAAAGCCGGGCCAAAGTGTACATATTCCCGGCGTGGGCGACAGCGTCGTGAGCGAGGTCGAGAAGCTGCCCGACCCGTGCCCGACGCCCATGGCCATTCGCCGCGAGGAGGGCAAAGAGGGCAAGTCCGGGCGGCGGCGCCTCGACGACAAGCTCAAAACTATTTATGCGCCCATGTCGGATGTGGGCGGCGTCATGATCGATAAGGACGCCGTCTACATCGACGTGGGCCACCAAAGCTTCGACCCGAACTCGGAGCTGCTGGGCCTCGGCGAGCGGCTCGTTACGGACCTGCAGAAGTCGCAGCGTGCTCTTGACGAGGCCGCCGGCGGCATCCAGCTGTTCTCAAACACTGACGCCGTGCAGGACCTCGAGGACGTGGCCGACGACGACGTTGCCTCTGAAGACGAGGACGCAAATGGCGACCGCGGGCGCACAAGCCTGCGCCAGACGAAGGCGTACGCCGAGCCTGCCGACGCTGCCGTGGCGCCCGAGACGGAGGAGCTGCAGTTCGCGTCGGACTCGGAGCTCGAAGATTTCGGTGCCGACATGGACGCCGACGCCGACGCCGACGCGAGCGAACTGAAGTGGAAGGACAGATTCTCGCCGGCCAACTATGCGCGCCGGCGGCCGCTGGCGCGGCTTATCTACTCCGATCTAAGTCCCGAGGAAGTGCTGCGCGAGTGGCAGCGCGCTGCGGCGCCTAATAACGACGAGGTCGAGGAGGATATCGAGGCCGAGGACGATGAGGACGACGAAGACGACTTTTTGAAGGTCAAAAAGACGACGGCGGAGCCCGAGCTGCCGCGCGTGCGCTACGACGAGCCGCTCGACGTCGAGGTCGCGGCTTTGGACGACCTGTTCTACCGCGAGGTACGCCCCGCCGCCGAGGCGGGCGAAGCAAACGAGTACGAAGACGAAGAAGGCGGCAGCGATTTTGAGGATCTGGAGGCCGGCAGCGACAGCAACAGCGGCTCCGACGACGAAAAGGACGAGTCTGGCGACAAGTCTGGCGACGGCGCCGCCGACGAGGAGGACAAGCGCATTAAGTCGATCGAGGAGCAGCGCGAGGAGAACGCGCGCAAGAAGGAGCAGATGCGTCTGCAGTTCGACTCCGACGAAGAGAAGGCCGACCCCGAGGAGGACGAGAATGCTGAGACGTGGTACGACAAGCAGAAGAACCGCATCACGAAGCAGCTCGACGTGAACGAGGCCGAGCTCGCGTCGCTGGACGAGGCGACGCGCCAGCAGATCGAGGGCTTCCGCGCCGGCACGTACGTGCGCATAGTGTTCAAGGACATGCCGTACGAGCTCGTCGAGTACTTCAACCCGAAGTACCCCGTCATTGTCGGCGGCCTGCTGCCGAACGAGACGCGCTTCGGGTTCTCGCAGGTGCGCATCAAGAAGCACCGCTGGCACCCGCGCCTGCTGAAGACAAACGACCCGCTCGTCATGTCGCTGGGCTGGCGCCGCTTCCAGACGTGCCCCATCTACACGACGTCGGACTCGCGCACGCGCACGCGCATGCTCAAGTACAGCCCCGAGCACATGTTCTGCAACGCGACGATGTGGGGCCCGCTCGTGTCGCCGAACACGGGCTTTGCCTGCTTCCCGAGCGTGAACGAGAAGGATGCTGGCGCGCGCTTCCGCGTCAGCGCGACGGGCACTGTCGAGGAGGTCGACCAGGAGGTCGAGATCGTGAAGAAGCTGAAGCTGGTTGGCCATCCCATGAAGGTGTTCAAGAACACGGCGTTCATCAAGAACATGTTCCAGTCGACGCTCGAGGTCTCGCGCTTCGAGGGCGCGCAGATCAAGACGGTGAGCGGCATCCGCGGCCAGATCAAGCGCGCGCTCACGACGGAGGGCGCCTTCCGCGCCACGTTCGAGGACAAGATCATGCTCTCGGACATTGTGCTGCTGCGCGCGTGGTGGCCCGTGCAGGCGCGCCGCTTCTACAACCCTGTGACGTCGCTGCTGCTGCCGGACAAGACGCAGTGGCAGGGCATGCGTTTGACGGGCGCCGTGCGCTACGAGAAGGGCCTGCAGGTGCCGCAGAAGCCCGACGCGAACTACGGCCAGCAGGTCGTGCGCGAGGTGCGCGAGTTCAAGCCGCTGCAGGTGCCGAAGCAGCTGCAGCAGCAGCTGCCGTTCCGGTCGCAGATCCACCGCATGAAGCCGCAGGCCGAGCAGCCGTACATGGCGAAGCGCGCCGTCGTCGTCGACGGCGAGGAGAAGAAGCTGCGCGACATGATGGTGAAGATCAATGCTGTGCGCAACGAAAAAGAGGAGAAGCGCGCGGCGAAGAAGAACGAGCAGCGCGCGCGCATGGCGAAGGAGCAGGCGAAGCTCGACGCCGTGCGCGAGGAGCGCCGCAAGGAGCAGCGCAAGGAGTACTTTGCGAACGAGGGCCGCAAGCGCGCGGCCGAGGAGAGCGCCGCCATCAAGCGCTCCAAAAAGAAATAGACGGATCTTCATTATTAAGTTTAGCTAGCGGTTTAAACGTAGTTGGCTGGCAAACATGATCGTGGTTCGCACAAAAAGGAAAAAAAAAAGGGGATGATGATGCTGCTCAAACCGCCGGCTGGCCCGCCGGCTGGCCCGGCGCGCGGCGCCTAGACGTAGTCGGCCTAGACGTAGTTCGCCAGGTACTTGATGCCCTCACCGTAGCCCGTGCGCATCGTGATGGAGCACATGAAGAGCTCGATGGGCCGCGTGCCGGGCGGCAGCTCGACGCTCGCGTCCTTGCCCGTCGTCTGCCACAGGCCGAACTCCTGGCGAATCTCCTCCTCGCTCACGGCGCCCTCCTTGTCGATCTTGTTGCCGAGCACGACGAACGGCGTCGTCTGCAGCTCGGGAATCTCGAGCAGCGCATCAAGCTCAGCCTTTGACTCGGGGAAGCGCTCGACGTCGGCAGCATCAATGATGTATACGATGCCGCTCACCTCGGGCAGGTAGTCCTTCCACACGCGGCGCGCCTGGACGTGGCCGCCAAGGTCGAACGTTGTGAAGCGCACGTTGCCGATCTGCAGCTCCTCGCTCGTCGGGTGCGTCGTCGGCACAAACGCGGCCATGCGGTCCGTCTTCAGGACGTGCAGCAGCGTCGTCTTGCCCGCGTTGTCGAGGCCAAGGAAGAGCAGCTTGCCGTGCTTGTTCATCAGCCCGAGGCTGTACAGCACGTCATAGAACCAGTTCACAATAAACATCGCGCCGAATGTCGAGGGCAAGTCTGGAGCACTCGAAAGATACGGTTGTTTAGGACGCTGCCGCGGGCGAGGTGGTGACGTTCGCCTGCTGACTCATCGGGCCCTCAGCTGACCCGTGCGTGACGCGTGGACGCGCGCTGGTTGCAATGCCGCCGCCAGCTTGCTTCGCGCGCCGCAGTTGTCTAACCGGGCAATGAAAACCCGCGGCGGCAGCACTTGTTTGCACAACCTATAAACTGAACCCCTCACGAATCTCATCTATATATATAGTCTATTGAGCAGTATCTGCACGTGTGTTTACTGAGCCACTCATGACCCGCGCGTTTCTATAACGAGGCCGTCTAGACAGTGTCGTGAAAAATCTATACATACGCGTAAATTTTGCCCAGTAATTTCGCCACAAACGAATGAGCACGCACGCGAAGGCGCTCGAGCCTGACTGCGAAGGCGCTCGAGCCTGACTGCGCATCGGCCAACTACAAAGCGTTGAGTGAAATTATGTTTATCTGCAATAGTGGCTAACTAGGCGTTTCTATGCTAGCAGCCGGCGGCTGTGGCTGCCGTTGGCAACAGCCCATGCAGAGCCGCTGAAACATGGCGCGGGCCATTTTAAAAACCACCGTATCCGCCGCCCGAGTTGCCGCCGTAGCTGTTGTTGCCGCCGTAGTTGTCGCGTCCGCCGCCAAAGCTGTTGTTGTTGCCGCCGCCGAACGAGTTGTCGCGCCCGCCGCCGTAGTTGTCGCTGCCGCTGCCGTAGTTGTCACGCCCGCCGCCAAAGCTGTCGTTGCCGCCGAACGAGCCGTTGTCGCGGCCACCACCATAGCTGTCGCTGCCGCCGAACCCGCCGCTACGGCCGCCGCCGAAGCTGTCGCTGCCGCTGAAGTTGTCGCGGCCACCGCTGAAGCCGTCGTTGTTGCCGAAGCTGTCGCGGCCACCGCCATAGCTGTTGCCGCCGTTGCCGCCGTAGTTCTCCTCCTTGTGGTGGTGGTGATGGTGGCGCTCCTCGCGGCCGCCGCTGCTGCTGCCGCCAAACGAGTCCGAGTTGCCGTAGCTGTCGCCGCTGCTAAAGCGCGAGTCGCCGCCGTTGAACTTGTCCTGGCCAAACTGGTCGCCGCCGCTGCCAAAGTTATCGCGGCCGCCGTAGTTGTCGCGGCCACCACCATAGTTGTCGCGGCCGCCATAGCTGTCATTGCCGTAGCCGCCCTGGCCGCCCTGGCCGCCCTGGCCGCCGTTATGCTTGTTCTTGTCGCCGTGCATCAGCTTGTCGAGGAAGCCCTCGGACTTGCCCTGGCCTTGGTTTCCGTAGCCGCCCTGGCTGCCGCCGTAGCTGTCGTTGCCGTAGCCGCCCTGGCTGCCGCCGTAGCTGTCGTTGCCGTAGCCGCCCTGGTTGCCGCCCTGGTTGCCGTAGCCACCCTGGTTGCCGCCGTAGCCGCCTTGGTTGCCGCCGTAACCTCCCTGGTTGCCGTCCAGCTTCTTGTGCATGAACCCGGAGATCATGCCGCCGATTCCGCTGCCGCCCTGGCCGCCCTGGCCGCCAAGCAGCTGCTCATCGACCTTCTGCTCGATCTTCTGCCGAATCTGGTCGCTGAATCCGCCTCCGTTGTTGCCGTTCATTGCTGCGTTCTATGCTCGTTGCTGGCGTGGCTCAGCTGTTTACTATATATATGCACGCGCCAAGCAGCGGCCAGCCCGCGCGCGCGCCGCGATACTTCTAGCAACGGCCCATAAGCCTAGGACCCGCAGGACGCCCTTGCCCACAACGCAACCGCGCGCACGTCTTTTATCGTCTTGGCCCACAGTCAGCCGTGGCTCGACTCGCGTCACATGGTGTCTGCGGCGCGACGTGCCGCAGCGCGCACGAAGCACCCGTCCCGGGTTTCTCCATAATTTAGTATAGACAATCTGCTCTACATGACCATGCTGTCGTCGCCCTCCGTGCGGTCGTAGTCCTCGTCCTCAACTTCGCGCGCGCTCCGCGCGGGCTCGGTCTCGGCCTCAGCCTCGGCCTCGGACTCGGGCTCGGACTCGGGCTCGGACTCGGACTCATACGTGTCGTCGCTGTCCTCGTAGTAAGGGTCTAACAAGGTATGCCCGAAATGCTTCAAGTGGTAAAACAGCTGGCGCATGCGGCGCTTGTATGCGCTGAACACAAGAGTATTATTCGCGTACGGCGCAGGGGCGTCTGAGAGTAGCTCGTTCATAATAATCGCTGTGTGCTCTCTGACTGCGAAGAGTAGGTCGTCAATGAGTTCTCTCTTCTTGTCGTCCAGGAACTTCAGCATTCCTTCGAAGAGCTGTAGCGTCTCCTTCTTCTCCAGGTCCGTGCGAAACGGGTGATGCGCGATCTCCTTGCGCAGCGGATTTGCATGACCTCGACGGTAGCCGTTTTCCAGAGAGCTACGCTGCTCTGTAGCGAGCTGCTGCGTCTCGTGCATGGCCGTCTGCTCTGCTTGAAGCTGCTGGACCTCTAGCTTAAGCTTGCACAGCTCCGCGGTGTCTGACTGCTGCCTTTCCAGTGCGGCCTTCCTTTGTGCCTCATGCTCGAGCCGCAACTGTCTGATCTCCGCGACAAGAATGTCGTACTCTCTAGTCCTGGAAGCCTTCAGACTTTCAAACTCGCTTCTCGGCACATATTGCGACCCTAGCGGCCCACCCGGCGTGACGCTCGGCGCCGCCGTGGTTGACGCCGACTGCGGCCTAAACGGCTCCGGCATGAAGACGTTCACGTACTTGGCCCGGTTCGCAGAGAGCCTCACTTTGAGCTCAGAGATCTGCTGTGCTCGCTGCAGCCGCCTCAGCTGAGCCTGCGTCTGCTCTAGCCTCGCCGCCAGGTCCTCGTATCGTTCAATCCTGCTCTCGCTCATACAATTGCTTTTGTTGCCACGTTCTAAAGAGTCCCGATATTAAGTACCCATGCGACACGGCAGCAGCACGCTATCCCAATCGGGTATGCCGCTGGCAACGCCTGCCTAATCTGGGAACGCCTTTTCGAGCAACACAATCCGTGTTACGCGAGTCTCCTTGTGCAGTATTGTACTGCAGTGCTGGCAAAAAACGGCCGGTTCGCTTGCTCGGCAGTAGCGCCGGCGACTCACTACTTAGAAACCTCGCCGCACTAAGGTAGTAGTTACATGACATGTTGCTCATTTGTGCCACAATAATACTACATAATTAGCTCATTTCGGCGTTACAATGGATCTCAACACGTCTGAAAGAATTTGGTTTCGCGACTCTTCTTCTTCTTTTTTTTTTGCACCACCACCACCTTCGGCTCACTGCTCGCTTATCTACGCATCTGGGGAGTACCGGCAGCGTCGTGCGCGATCACGGTGGTATATTAGCTTGCCCAACCCCTACCCAGTACCACCTAACAAAAGCTGCATAACAGGGCTTGATCCACTGCCTCTACATTCGCATTGCCGCTCAGCCCAAAATGGTGCTGTTCAAGCGCAAGGCCGTCACAATCCCGCCGCCGCGGCATTCTCCTGCAGATCCCAATCAGGAGGTCTGGTTCATCCCCGAGACGCTTGAGTATTTCGTTACATACGACGCGTACCTCGAGCGCCTCGATTTCTACTCGCAGAAGAAGTTCATATGCGAGCTGTCCGGCGCTTCTTGCCTCACCTACTTCGACGCCAGAGCCAAGGAGATTTCCGAGACCGAGAACGTGCTGAAACGATTTCCGGAGCCGCTCAAAAAGCCCATTCTCGAGAAGGTCCACTTTTCGCTCACGACGCGGCTCGATCAGCTCGTGGACGAGGTGTACAGCCATATCCGGGACAAGTTCTTCGTGGGCGAGGTTGTCACGGTGCGCTTCGAGGAGCAGCGCGTGAAGGCCGAGGTCATCAAGGCCGAGAACGGCCTCTACCAGGTCGACGACGGCAAGCGCATTCTCGAGGGCGACGCAACGCAACTTTTGCGCGACCGCAAGCTCGTGTCGAAGCTCACGCTGCGCGCGTTCATCAAGCACGCTGCCAGCCGCGAGCAGTGGTCAGGCTCGCCGTGGATCGCGCGCAGCGAGTACGTGCGCAAGTACGCGCTGCCCATGGAGATGGGCGAGGAAGTGACACGCGTTTACGAGCAGCGCGCAGCAGAGCTGGCTGCCGAAGAAACACCAAAGGTGAGGAGGCACGAGCGCTCCGAGAAGCATGCAAAGGACGAGTTCAAGCATATCAAAACGCAGTTCCGCGACGACGATCTGTTCCACCTCGCGCACCTCAGCGGCGAGGAGGAGTTCCACAGCTTCATACAGGCGCAGCAGCAGCTGCGGCCATGGCCAAAGTGGCACATCGATGAGCGCCTGGCCGAGCTCGAGGAGCGGAACCAGATTGGCCACGCCATGGAGACGTGGCTGTTTTCGCACCTATATAACGAGCTGCTGGGAATTGAGCCGCAGGACTTGCTCACGTTCGATGACTTTATTGATGGCATGCGACAGCGCGAAGTGCCGGCCGCCATTGCCGACTATCATAAAGCCCTGTTGAGCCAGCTCGTGCCCGAGGGCAAAAAAGAGCTTAGTGTGCCGCTGCCGCAGCCCGACGAGCCACCAAAACGTCCTCGCGCAGTAGGCAGACCGCCGAAACGGAGGCGAAAACAAAAAGAGCAGGATCCGAAGGAGAGCGCCGAGCCCGAGGAGCCTAAAGAGGAGGCACATAATGACGAGAAAGACGATGACGACGAAATGAAAGACGATGATAAGGAAGATAAGGACGACACGGCGGAACCGTCGGAGTCTGGTGAGCCGGCCGAGTCTGTGGAACCGGCCGAGGCCGAGGCCACGGAGCCGACCGAGACACGCGACGACGCGCGCTCGGACTCGGAGACTACTGAGTCTACGGAGCCGCCAGAAGCTGCGTTGCTCAGAATCGACGGCAAGCTCTGGACAGAGCGGATTGGGGCGCGCAGCTTTGAGGACGGTGGCTGGCAACAGCTGCTTGCCTGTGTGCTGCACGAATTCGAAGCCCGCCGCGAGGCGCATCCGTATACGGCCGAGGTCCTGGCCGTGCTGGCGCCGCCCACGGGTGAGGCGCCGTCGCTGAGCGCCGCCCGCGCAGCCTACGACAGCTTGTCTTTGTCGCTGCGTGTCCACGCACTGCTGGTTCTCGTCCGCGCGCTGTACGGCTCGTCGGCGCTGCGCGAGTTTCTGGACGCACGTTTTGAGCAGGCTAACCGGTTGCGACGGCGTAACCTGGGTAGAGATGTGCGTATAATCCACGAGAACCTGCGCAACATGCAGAAGATGACTTCGCGAAGGCGCCGGCTCTACGAGGAGGAGCTCGAGGCGCAGCTCGAGGCCGGCGCCACCCAGGAAAAGGCTGCGGCAGCCGCGCAGGAAGCTGCTGATGCCGTCGATGACGACGCAGGTACGCTGGCTGAGCTCGAGGACCGCGTCGCCGAGCTACAGAAGCAGTACCAGGAGACGAAGGCCGAGGCCGACCAGGCCCACGCGCAAATAGCGCGCTTCGACTGCCAGCGCATGCGGCTTATCGGCAAGGACCGCTTCTTCAACCGGTACTGGTGGTTCGACAACAACGGCGTTGACCTTTCAAAGGGCTACGCCATGGGCCGGCTCTGTGTGCAGGGCCCCGCGCCGGAGGACATTTCGCAATACCTCGACTCTGAGGAGTACTCGCAGGAGCTCGTGCGGTTCCGGGCCCGCGTGCTCGAGTCCATCAAGGCCGAGGCCAAGCTTGCTGTTTCGCGACAGAGCCTGTCGTCGCGCGGCTCGGCCAAGTACGGAGTAAATATCCCGAACAGCGTTGAGCGCATTGAGAAACGCCTGCGCGAACTGCTGGAAACGAACGCGGCGATGGCGGGGCTGACGGATAGCCAGGCATGGGAGCTGAGGACGCTCGAGGCCGAGGCACGTCGCTTAGTGGCTGTTGAAGACTCCGCGTTGACGCTGCAGTCCCTCGTGGACTCGGCGTCCCGCGTCACGCAGCTCGGAGCGGCACCGGCGGCGGCGGCCACAGCCTCGGGGGAGAGCAGCCCCACTGCGGGCGCGCCGCTGCAGGCGCTGAAGGCGCCGCACGCACAGAAGCGGCAGCCCGGGCAAGCCTTGCAAGCGCGCCTAGCTCAGCAGGAGCTGGAGGCGCAATATGCCGAGCAGAGCCACGAGCAGGAGCTGCAGAAAAAGCAGGCCCAGCAGGCGAAGAAGGCCCAGCAGGCGCTACAGGCGCGGCAGGCCCAAGAGGCCCAGTTGGCGCAGGAGGCTCAGCAGGCACAGCAAGCGCAGCAGGCGCAACTGCTGCAGCAGCAGCAGCAGGAGCAGCAGCAGCAGTACCTCGCGTACCAGCAGCAGCTCGCCCTGGCGCAGGCCCAGGCGGCCCAGCAAGCCGTGCAGGCCGCGCAGCTACCGCAGGCGCTGCCGCCCGTGGGGCAGCCGCAACTGGCCGTGCCGCCGGATGCGCAGGGCATTCAGTGGGTGTACCAGCAAACGGCGTATGGCCCTGTGCTCGTGCCAATGAGCACGCAGCAATACCAGATGCTCATGCAGCAGTACGGCTATCCCGTGCAGTCTGCTGCACCGGCTGACCCGTACCATGCGTATGTGCAGCAAGTCGCCATGCAGCAGAGCCTGGTTGCTCAGCATTACCCCGGAATGCCGCAATACTCTCAGCCTGCATACGCGGGGTATCCAGGATCAGTGCCGCCGCCGCCACATGGTGCGCTGCAGCCGCCGCCAATACCGCAGGCGCCCCAGGCACCATCGCAACTGCCGCTGCCGACACAGCCGCAGCCGCAGGCCCAACCGCAGGCCCAACCGCTGCCTCCCCAGCAGCCACCCCAGCAGCCAGCCCAGCAGCCAGCCCAGCAGCCTCCCCAGCAGCCTCCCCAGCAGCCTCCCCAGCAGCCTCCCCAGCAGCCTCCCCAGCAGCCTCCCCAGCAGCCTCCCCAGCAGCCTCCCCAGCAGCCTCCCCAGCAGCCTCCCCAGCAGCCTCCCCAGCAGCCTCCCCAGCA
>JANIVK010000130.1:0-21136 GCA_030555795.1 Entelexis sorbosivorans | reverse complement strand
CGGTGCCGGGCTGTGCGCCGGGCTGTGCGCGCCGGCGGGCGACGCGCGCGCGTCAGAACCGCTTTGTCGCGCCGCGTCAAGCGCGGCGTCGATGTGCAGCGGCTCGCGCGCAATCTGTGAGGCGCTGTGCAGCGTGATCTGCGACAGGTCGTGTGTCACGTCGTGCGTCACGTCGTCGGCCGCGTCGTCGAGCGCATCGTCGACGGGCTGGCCTATCTCGGCGCGCAGGTCCTTGTAGGTCGAGGCGACGTGCTGCGCCAGGTTACGCGCGAGCCGCTCGGCTGCGGCGCGGCGCTGCACGTTTGCCTCGAGCTCCGTGCGCAGGTCCGCCTGCATCTGCTCGAGGAGCTGCACCTCCTTCTCGAGGTTGCGTGCGGACTGCGAGGCCTGCGAGAGCTTCGCCGAGCGTGCCATGGCAACCTGCAGGCGCTGCACAAGCGACGCGATCTCGGCGTCTTGCGACTCGAGCGTCTCGGCCAGCAGCTCGTGCTCGGCGGCGAGGCGTTGGTTCTCCTGGGCGAGGCGCGCGTTCGACGCCTTCAGCTGCTCGAGCTGGATCTCATTGGCTTTATTCTGTTTTTCGGCGGCCTGCAATTGCATAAGAAGCTGCTGTCCGACGCGCGCCGCGAGATTCAAGTCGTGTTTCAGAGCCAGGACCTGCTCACTCTCCCGGACGTGGGGGTTATACTGCGCGGAGCCAAGGTACTTGCGAAGTTCTCCGAGCAGGGCCTCGTTCTGGCTCATCGAGCGGCCACTTCTGCGAGAACCACGTTTGTGCCCCGTGCGGAAGGTGGCCAGCCTCGGGCGCGCCCGCGCCCTGACGCGTAGCTTCACATCGATCAGTGACTGGGCTAGGGCACCCGCCGCGAGGCCGGCTAATTATGTGCTGCTGCCGACGCTAGCCGCGCGCAGCCGCCCTGAGTAACTAAATAATAATAATAATAATCATACTAGTGAGCTGCCGCGCTTCTTGTGCGGGGCAGGCGCTGCTCGTCATGTAGCAATTCGGAAAATTTCGGCGGCGGTCGTGCACCGCGGTATAGTGGCATTGCTAGATAATACATTAATTCGCAGCGCCGCGCAGCGGCTGCGCGCCTTGGCCCCATTCCGGGGCTCTGTTGTTCGAGGATATACGCATTGGGCTCCACGCATTGGGCTCCACGCATTGGGCTCCACGCATTGGGCTGGGCTCGGCCGAGCTTTCTTGAGCCAGATAGTCATTCGCGGGCTAGCCTCGTGAGCGCGCCGCGCAGATGACGCTGCTCCTCCAGCGGTTATTGTCGGCGCGCATTTGCAAGCTCGCGCAGCGGCGCCTTGCGTTTGTGTCCGCTGCTCCAGCGGCCGGCAGGGCGCGCCACGTCGTTGCCGCGTTCAGCCGTAGTTCACGGGGTCGTATATGGACCGCACCTCGTCGCGCTGGATGCTCTCCTGCGGGTCCAGCTCGCGCAGACTCAGGTCCAGAACGTCGACCTCGTGGTCGCGCAGGCGCTCCTGCGTCTTCGCGTCGACGCGCCGCCGCTTCAGTGTCGCGCGGCCCGCGATCGGCGTGTAGTAGTACGCCGAGCCCTCGGCGTCCGTCGACAGCAGAATCTCGTCGAACTTCGCGCGCGGTCGCAGAATCGTGAAGTCGTTGTCCTGCACCTTCTGCAGCGGCCACGTGCGCTCCTCCTCGGCGCGCGCCTCGTCGGCCGGCAGCGTGTCGCGCAGGTCCGCCAGCTGCTGCTTCAACGCCGCGGCATCCTCGTCGCTCGAGGGAACAAACATCGACATCCACTCGGCATCAACGCCGTCCTCGGCGACCTGCTGCTGGCGGAACAGCGCTGTGCCGGCCTGCGCCGCCGACGGCGGCACGGACGCATACTTGAGGCTCGCCGAGCCAACGAGGCGCACCTCCATGTACGTGAGATCGGAGTCCTTCACGTCGGGGAAAACGGGCGCGGCGCTCACGGCGTGCACGCCGCGCCGCGTCGGATGCTTCAGCTTGTCGAGCGAGACCTGCGCGTCGTCGAAGCTCTGCTCGATACGCCGCGTCTCGCCGTCCACGTCCACGCGCGGGCCGGCGCCGCCCACGCTCTTGCGCTTCGACGTGCGCCGCGTGTCGCCGGACATGTATGCCGTGCGCCGCAAGAACGACGTGCCCATGCCGATCTCGCTGCTTCCCGTCGGCCGCTCGGCGCTGCCGCCCATAGCCTGCGGCCCGCTGGCCGCCAGGGCCGCAAACGAGCCCGACGCGTTCTGCGACGAGCGCACCGACGCAACGGGCTCGGCCAGCAGCTCGGCGTCGGCGGCGTGCTGTTCCGCGTCGGGCGCCGCTGCGGGGCACATCACCTGCTCGGCCTGCTCGGCGTCAAACACGCCGTCCACGAGCGACAGGTCAAGGGGCATGCCGAGGTCCACGTCCGTCTCGGGCCTCAGGCCGCCCTGCAGAAACACGGACGACAGGCTGCCCGCCGTGAGCAGGCTCGACACGTCGACGTCGTAGTCGACGAGCTTCGGCGCAAACGGCGGCGGCGGCAGCTTGTTCTGGTACCGCACCTTCGCGACGTAGTCCAGGCGCCGCCGTGCCGCGCCGGCGCTGGCCCCGGACGGCGCGCCTCCGTTCGAGCCCGTCGCTGCCATTTGCGTCGGCGTGGAATGACAAAGCCGGCGCTAAAGGCGCTGCGCGCGCAGCGCGCGAACCCACGCCAGGCCCGGCTGGCTGGCCCGAACCCAGGCTAGCGGTGGACCCTAACCCGAAGAACCACACGCACTGAGGAAATTGGTAGAGCGCGCGGCAACAAATATTTGGCGCGCTTCAACACTGCACTACATTTGGCCCGCGTCCACGCGCAGTTTCCTCGCGGAACACAGCGGCTCTTCTTCTTTGCACGGGGGCACGCTATGTCTGCTGCATCCATTGATGCCGTGCGCAAGTCGAACCGGTCAGTGTCGAACCGCATTCAGAGCATTCTCGAGGACGCGGACTTCGTGCAATGCGCGGCCGACACGTACGCAAAGCCGCTCGTGCCAAACAAGCGCTGCGGCTCGTGGTACGTGCCGCCTGCGCGCTGCGCGGCCGAGGCGAGCTTCAAGAGCACGGACGGGCACACGGGCCAGTGGGGGTTCTCGCTGAAGCGCCTGAACCTGCACCTGCTGCCGCTCATTAACCGCTCCGGCGGGTGCATGCTCGTGGACAGCACGCGGCGCGGCAAGCGCATGCCCGACGCGTTCGCCAAGACGGTGCCCATTTGGTGCGCCGTGCTGAACTGCGCGCTGCTCGGCATGAGCGTCGACGCGGCGTGCTGCTTACCGCGCGGCGTTGTGTCGGCCAGCGAGGCCGACCAGATCCGGGCGCTGCTGCCGCAGTGGGTCGAGCAGTTCCGGCGCAACACGCCGGCGTCGCTGTACGAGCCGCTGGCGCGCCCGCTGCGGCCCGTGTGGGTCACGCCGGACGCGCCGCTGCCCGAGCCGTTTGCCGCGGACGACGAGATTGTGCCGCGGTGCTCGGCCGTCATTCTGTGCACGGCGTCGCGCCGCGCGCAGGACGGCGAGCTGTACATGGGCTTCCCCTACGTGCAAGGCGCGGCCGACGACCACGAGCTGTGGGCGCCGCGCGGGCTCACGCCCGAGCTCCTGTATGCGCACGCGGAGCTGCAGGAGCGTGGCCTGAGCGACGCGGAGCTGACGCGGCGCATCGAGGCGGCCGTCGCCGCGGCCGTCGCCGCGGCCGGCCGACGCGGGCGACCTCGACGACCCGTTTGCCGACCACAACGAGCAGCTCGAGACGCCAAAACACACGCCGTTCTGGTGAGATGCGTGTCAACAATTATTACGTGCGCGCAATTAAAGAAGTGTTAGCGTTTTAATACAAATAAATAATTAGGACGGGCGCCCGGCGCGCGCGCGCGCGCAGGCTTATATGCCGCGCACGTCGATCTCGAACGACGACACGCCTATGAGCCGCTCGCGCGTCTGCTGCGCAAGGCCGCTGAGCTGGCCCCACGGCATGCGGCTGCTGCCCACGCACAGCAGCAGCAGCGAGCCCAGCTTCACAGTGACGAGCCGCCGCTCGTGCGCCTCGGCGCCGCACCAATCCGGCTCGTACCCGACTGTGTGCCAGTGCTCGGCGGCAAACAGCGCGTACACCTTCGTCTGCAGCTTGCTGCTCACCGTGTACGGCTCGTCGCTGTCCGAGGCCTGCGGGAACAGGCCGCCCGGGCTGGCGCTGTTCTCGCGGCTCTCCAGCACAGTGCCGCTCGGCGTGATGACGGCGTACGCTAGAACGTCCGACGCGGCGAGCGACTTTTCCAGCAATGCCGCGACCTTGTCGGCAGGCAGCATGTTGATGGCCCGAGCCGGCCGCCGCCGTCGCGCTTTAGCAGCTCGCCACGCACGTGACTACAAGCGTGGAGCAGTACTGGGCCTAGTAGGTGGTGCCGGCTGCGTAGCGGCCTCGTTACGCGCGTGTATCTCCATCGCAGGACAGGTTTTGTTTTTAGAATTGACGTGCGAGTGCCAATCGCCCTGCAGGATTCTAGTTTGCACAGACTTCAGGCTGAGCAAGCGGCGAAAGGCTGGCCATATCGGTCTATTCTAGCGCGCGGGCTGTGTCTAAGTGGACGCCGACCGTGCGCCAACCGTGCGCCGACCGTGCAACCTCTAAAGTAGGCTAATTGACTTGGGCAAATTGAATAAGGCTAGCTGGATCATTGTTTCTGCTGCGCAGGGCAACTCCTGTTTAAGAATTTGGCGCGCAGCCTTGGCTCGCGGGCTTTCTAAAGTGTTTCTACATATATTTTCAATATTCTTTCCGTGTCGTGCAAGGTCATGCTGCGTGATATTCTGAATTGGTCTGCCAGTGGGCACGGCCCATTTGCTGGCAAGCGCTGGCGCGCGCTGCTTCTACTTGCGCGGCCCAGGCCTCGGGCCTCATTTGTCGTCGAACTTCAAGCTGATCGAGTTCACACAGTGCCGCTCGTTCGTCGGGTTCTTGAAACCCTCGTCGTAGAATACGTGCCCAAGGTGCCCGTCGCAGCGCGCACACGTCATCTCCGTGCGCGTCATGCCCAGCGTCTTGTCCTTGTGCAGATTGATGGCGCCCGGTATGGCATCGTAGAACGCGGGCCACCCGCAGCCGCTGTCAAACTTCGTCGTCGACGTGTAGAGCGGGTTGTCGCAGCCCGCGCAGCGGTAGATGCCGGGCTTGTTGAACTTGTCGTACTCGCCCGTGAACGGCCGCTCCGTGCTCTTCTGCCGCAGCACGGCGAACTGCGCGGGGCTCAGAATCGCTCTCCACTCCGAAGCGGGCTTCGTGATCTTCGACATGGCTTGCGGTTGCTAGTTAACTACGCTAACCTTCGGCAATGCGTCTAGTAATATATAATAAGTTCTATTGAACCACAGCGGCCGAACTCGCCTCCACCCGCTCACTACCCTTTCCCAGGGGCCTGGGCTGGTGCACTGGCCGCCGGGTCGCCGTCGCCGCCACAGTTAGCCGGCGCAGCTGGCCATCGCTGCTCGACGCGCATCCTGAGTCAGCGGTGACGACATACGGCCTTGCAACGCATTGCGACGCTCGCTTCTAAAGGGTTCTCCCCAGCTCTCGCGTGGCTTCAAACCACAGAACAATGTCGAAGCGGTTGTTGCGCGATCTCCAGTCAATTAAGCAGGACACCGAGTGGGGCTTCACGGCGACACCCGACGAGTCCAACCTCTCGAAAATCACGGCCACGTTCCCGGGCCCCGTGGGCAGCCCCTACGAGGGCGGCGTCTACGCCGTGCAGTTCGACGTGCCGAACGAGTACCCGCTGAAGCCGCCGCGGGCGCGCTTCGCGACACGCGTCTTCCACCCGAACATCAGCTCGCAGACCGGTGCGATCTGCCTCGACATTCTGAAGGACAAGTGGACGCCCGTGTACAACCTGCAGTCCATCCTCATCTCGCTGCAGCAGCTGCTCGACTCGCCGAACGCGGACGACCCGCAGGATGCCGAGGTCGCGAAGGTCTACACGGAGCAGCCCGCTGAGTTCAAGAAGGTCGCGCACGAGTGGGCCGTGCGCTACGCGCAGCCGCCGAAGGACGCCGCCGAGCCGGCCTACGACGAGCGCTCCATTGCCACGTTCGTGGACATGGGCTTCCCGGCCGACAAGGTCAAGGCTGTGTTCAACGAGCTCGGCATCACGAAGGTCTCCTCCGACGAGGATGTGCACCGCGTCTCTGACAAGCTGCTCTAAGCCTGCGCGTCAGGACAGGGAAGGAGTTTTTTAAGTGCAACAGCTACAGGGCAGCAGCCAGAGCGCGCCTGAGCGCGGCAGCCACAGTGCGGCAGCCATCGCTATAGTGCAGTCGCCGAGAGGAGTCGCGCCGTAGTGCTGGATATCGTGCGGTTAGCGCTGGATTACGTTTGGTTGGCCGGGGCACGCGCCGCGGGCCGGGGCCCCTGGCTCGGCCCAAAAAGACATAGTATAGGCTGGCAGAAATCTTGGTTGTAGATGTAAATTACACACTATCAGACAAAATTACGCGCGCGGGCCGCGCACCATCGTGGGCAGACAGACGCTGCGCAGGTCGGCGGTTTCGTCCTCAACGCACAAAAGCAGCGCTTACTTAATTTTTTTTGTCGCCTAGTATGAAGTTGGACGACCTGTCTTGGACGAAGGTCGACAATGATTTGGAGGACATTGGAGACGACGGGCTCTACTATGGCTTAGAGGAGCTCGACGGTGTTGGTGTAGAGAACGATGGCGGCGTTGTGAAGTTTGTGCCGGTCTCGAAGGATGGTGCGAAGAAGCCCGGCAGCGGCGCCGCCGCGAAAAAGAAGCCGAAGAAGAAGGCGGCCAAGCAGAAGCCGGCGCCAAAGAAGGCGGCTGAGTCCGATTTGGGCACAGACGACATGGAGTTCACGAAGTTTGAGGACGAGCCCATGGGCGCGGATGAAGCGAGCGATGCGAACGAGAACGAGAACGAGAACGAGAACGAGAACGAGGAGGACGAGGATCTAAACGAGTTCGGCGTGCTGGGCAAGCTGGAGGACGAGCGCGAGCTCACGAGCCTCGGCTCGTGGCCGAAGGGGCTCGATCCGCGCATTTACAAGGGCCTCGACCGCCTAGGATTTGTGGACCCGACGCCCATCCAGGCCCAGACGATTCCGAGCATTTTGGAGGGCCGCGACGTCATTGGCAAGGCCGCAACCGGCTCGGGTAAGACGCTGGCATACACGCTGCCGCTGCTGCAGCGCTACTTTGCCGACTCGAGCCTCGTGGCCGAGCGGCCCGAGGGCCTCATCATCAGTCCCACGCGCGAGCTCGCGCACCAGATCCGCGACCACGTCAAGGCAGTGCTACCGCCGGCCGAGGCGAACCGCGTGGTGGCCCTGACGGGCGGCCTCGCTATCCAGAAGCAGCTGCGCCAGCTCAGCGCGAACCCGGCCGTCGTAGTGGCCACGCCGGGCCGCCTGCTCGAGGTGCTGGAGCAGATGCCCGTGAAGCAGCAGCACGCGTGGCAGCGCATTCCCGCGCTCGTGCTCGACGAGGCGGACCGCCTCGTGCAGTCCGGCAGCTTCGCCGAGCTCGAGTCCGTGCTGCGCATCATCGGCGTGTCGAAGCAGCGCCAAGTGCTCGTGTACAGCGCCACATTCAACACGGAGCTGTGGTCGAGCCTCGCGTCGAACCGCAAGCGCAAGCGCGAGGAGATCCGCGAGATCATGGAGCACAAGTTCGGGCTCAGCTCGACGGCCGAGTTCGCCGACGCGGACCCAGAGTCGAAGGTCGCGAAGGCCATTCGCCAAGCCGTCATTGAGTGCCCCAATATGGAGAAGGACCTCTATCTGTACTACTTTTTGCTGATCTACCCGGGCAAGACGGTCGCGTTCGTGAACAGCATTGATGCCGTGAAGCGCATTGTGCCGCTGCTGCGCGAGGTCGGCATTGCCGCCGTCGGCGTGCACAGCGGCATGATGCAGAAGCAGCGCCTGCGCTCGCTCGAGCGGTTCAAGGCGGCGCCGGCCGGCGTGCTCATTGCCACGGACGTGGCTGCGCGCGGTCTCGACGTGCCCATGGTCGACCACGTCGTGCACTACCACCTGCCGCGCACGGGCGACATGTACATCCACCGCTCGGGCCGCACGGCGCGCGCCGGCAACGAGGGCGTGTCGGTTGTGCTCAGCTCGCCGCAGGAGTCGTCCGGCCCGCTGCCGAACCTGGTGAAGCTCATCAACTCGAAGCCGCAGCACCTCGACGTCGACTTCGACATCCTCGAGAAGCTGCGCGCGCGCATCCGCGTGGCCAAGCAGATCGCCGACACGCAGCTGCTGGCCACGCAGAAGGGCAAGTCGCAGTCGTGGATGACGGAGGCGGCCGAGGAGCTCGGCGTCGACATCGACGAGGATTTCGAGAAGGTCATGGGCGGCGACCTGCGCGGCAAGAAGAAGAAGACGTTCGAGGACATCCCCGGCGCCGTGAAGGCGCTGCGCGCCGAGCTCACGGCGCTGCTGCGGCAGAAGCTCGGCACGAACCGGCGCTACCTCACGTCGGGCACCGAGAACCTGGCGCAGAAAATGCTGCACAACCCGGACGCGCTCGTGCCGGAGAAGCAGCACAAGACGGCTTTGGAGGAGCTGGCGGCAAAGGCGAAGAAGCCGGCGCAGACGCCCGCCAAAGCGCCGGCGCCGGCGCCGGCGCCGCCCGCCGACAGCGCGAAGACGCACCCCGCGAAGCCGAAGCCGAAGCCGAAGCATGGAAACCAGGCGAAGGGCCAGCCGCCGGCAAAGCCACGCGCGGCCAAGCCCGCCAAGGCGCCGGCTACGGCAAAGCCGCTGAGCGCGACGCCGCAAGCCGGTGCGCGGCCTGGCGGCGTCGCAAAGGCGCCCGCGGCGAAGAAGCAGAAGCCGCAGCGGCCGCAGCGGCCGAACGGGCCAAAGGGCCGCGGCAAAGGCAAGACTATTGCAATGGCGGACTTGGCAGCGGCCTAGGGACGTCGTTGCGGGCGCGCGCCTATTTATATCCTTTTTTTTGTTTTTCCTGGCTGCCTGCCCACTTTGTCTGTGCGTGTTTCCGCCGCTAAGAAGATGTATTTATTATTCTCATTAAAAAACCGCTCCTCAGGACTCCTCAGGAACGCTAACTAGACGGATCATAAAAGCCTATTTTTTTTTGCTGCGCGCGCGCGATAGCCTTAGTCGCTGAAGAACTCGTCGTCGCTCTCGTCGACGAGCTGGTCGAAGTTCAGCTTGTAGCGCAGGAGCGCGCCGACACCACCAAAGCCCTTCACGAACTGCGCGCCCTCGGCACTCTTGTCCGTGACGAACTCTAGCCGCGCGCCGTACTCGTTATAGTTTTCGGCGAACCACTCGACGAGGGGCTTCTCGTCGATGAGCTCGAGCTCCTGGCCGTCCTTGCCGATGAGGTACTCCTTCGTCGGCGTGGAGGGCATGGCGTATGCTACAGTCTCGTTGTTGTCGCCGTCGCGCAGCGTGTAGCGCATGAGCTCGAGGTTCTCGTAGATGATGAGCACCTCGCAGGCGCCGGCGTCGAGCGCCTTCAGCGTGTCGTCGTGGCCGTAGCAGAACATGCCCTGGTCCTTCGCGATCTCCTCGAAATACTTGTTCAGCAGCTTCTTCTCCTGCACGAACTTGACGTTGCTCAGGCTCTCGGCACTCAGCTCGATCGCCTGGTTGAAGCCGTTCTCGCCGCCGTAGCTCACGTCGACGATCTGCACGATCTTGGCCTGCAGGCGCCCGTCGAACATGTCGGAGTGGCTGAGCTCGTTCTTGAAGTCGGCACTACCGGCCAGAACGAGACCCGTCACGTTGACCTTGTCGTTCGTAATGAAGTTCTGCACGGCAACCTCGGCCACCTTGCGCACGTAGTTGTGGCGCTTCTCTTCTCGCAGACGCGCGAAACGCAGCGCGGACTGACCACCACGGCCGTGCTTCTTTGGAAGGTCCACGGAGAACTTGTGCAGAATCTCGCGCGTGTTGCCGCTCAGCGTGCCGAACAGCGTGCCGTTACCGTCCATGACGATGAACCCGAACTTGTCGTCGGACTCAAGCAGCTCGCTCAGCGCTTCGACGTGGAACTTCGAGTCGCACAGGTACAGCGACGTGTTGATCGGCTTGAACGGCTCGAAGTCGATTGTGAGCTTGCGGATCTTGCCCTCAGCCGTGGCCGCCTCGCCGCAGAAGATGACGAGCCCGTTTGGCGGTGTGCGCGTGTAGTTCTTGAGACGCTGCTGCGTGGACGTGATTGCGCTCAGCACGCTTAGCCGGTTCACGCGCGACTTGATGTTCGACGCCGTGCCGTACTCGTCGACCAGCATTTTGCTGATCTGCGGCACCTGCGTGCGCGGCGGCATGATTAGCGAGATCATGGACGTACCATTCCCGCGCGCCTCTTGCAGGTTTCTCACCAGCTTCTTGATCTTCCAGATCTCGATGTTGCGGTCGGCCTGCGTGCTCATTTTGGGTGCTGGCGTCAGTGGTTGCAGCCGTGCCAAAAAAGTGTATCACTTTTTTTTTTATTAAACTGCTGCACTGCACGATACGGGTAGCAGGGAAAAAGGCTGGCCGCGTGGCGCTCGTGGCCATGAGCGCCACGCGCGCATACGCGCACGCGCCGGGCGACAAACCGCCGGCTCAGCACATTCGCTAGCTAGAACCCGCCGCTGCAGGCCTGCATCCTCGCGGCGCGCGGTCCTTCGCGCTGGTTCGCGCCTTTATGCGGCGGGCGCCACAAGCCTGCAGGCCCGCGCGCGGCGTCACGTGGCGCGCGTAATGAGGCGGGTGCCGACGAGCGCGCCTCCCACGCCCGCACGCAGGCTAAACGCGCTGCGGCAGAGTGGCGAGCAGCGGCAATGCAGAGCGCACTAACGAGGCGGTTCTTTGCGCTCTCGTTCATAGGATGCCTGCTTCTTCTCGTGTACCAGGTTGTGTTTATGGCGCGCACGTCGGCGGCGCGCGACCTGAACCACATCCGCAACGCGCGGCTCACAATTCAGCAGGCCGAGCGCTTCGTGCTGCACAACGTGAGCGAGGCACGCATTGCGGCCACAATTGCGGAGGTGGCGCACGACGGCGTCGGCCGCGCCGAGCTGCTGCGGCAGCGCGTGCCGAAAGCGCGTGCGCGCAAGCTCTCGCACGTCGTGCCGGCATTCTACGTGCGCGCGGCCAAAGCCGACGGACACTTTCTGCCGCTACTTAGACACTCGGGCCTGTTCCGGCTCGCGAAGCCGCCCCACGGGCAATTAAGCGCCGGCCAGGTCTTTGTTGCCCACTACGACGGGCGCGTGCCCGTAGACTACGTCGTGGACTACGCCGTGGCGCGAGGCTTTGCCGGCGTCGTGTACGTTGTGCCGCCAGACTGGGCGCCCAAGATCGGCGCGCGCGAGTACGCCGTGCCCGTGGCCGTGAGCCTGCGCGCGCCGGCGCGCGCAGCGAGCATCGCTTTTGACGTCGCCGCGAGCGACGACGTGGCCATCGAAAGGACCGTGGCCGGCCATATTAGCGAGGCTGTTGTCGTGGGCAACTCGGGCGAGTCGCCCGAGAGCCTGGCCGTGTTTGTCGAAATGACGCGCGTGCTCGACGCGCTGGCCACGCGCGGCTGGAAGCCGTACCGCACGATCCGGTTTGTGGCCTTCCCCGCGTTCTCGGCGGCTGCCTGGGCGCACGACGAGCGCAGCTGGGTGCGGCAGCACGCCGTGGCATACATCGACACAAGCGGCGCGTCGAGCATCTCGGCGTCGCCGCTACTGAACCGCACTATGAACTGGGCCGTCGATACCCTGCGCGCGGGCGGCCTCTACGCAGCGGAGCCGGCGTGGTTGCCGGGCATCAACCCGCCGGACGGGGCGAACGTGTTCGAGTTCGCGCTGCAAGTGCCGAGCGTGTCGGCAGGCCTCGCCGACGCCGTGTCGACGACGCGCATGCTGAATCTCGTGCTCATGTCCATCGCCGTCGAGACGGTCGTGCCGTTTGTTGTTTCGGACTACGCTGCGTACCTGGGCTCGCCCGAGTTCCGCGCGACAGCGGTCGCGTTCGACGAGCTTGTAGAGCTGCTGAAGTTCGAGTTCACGCACGAGTACCCGTGGTACCAGGGCGTGCAGAAGCTGCGGTCTGTCGTGCAGCTGAAGCGCGCCAGCGCGCGGCTGGCTGCGTTCGAGCGGCAGCTCACCGACGCGGCCGGCGCGCACGTCGTGTTTGCGAACGACGCTGCCGGTATGGGCACATCCATTGCGCGCGACGCCGCTGCCGTGCAGGCCGCCGTGCAGCGCATTCTCGACACGGCATTCCTCAGCATCTGAGCCGCGCGCGCAAGCGCCGCCGCGGCTCGCCGCAACTCGGCCCGTGCGCGAGGTGGTGCGCACGGCGTGCCGCCTCGCAGCGCAGCTAGCGCTATTTATTCATGCTTTGTATTTATATTCTACGCATCAAGCCAGTTACTGTCCTCGCGCGCGCGCGTGTGCGTGTGTGTGCGTGAGTGTGCGTGCGTGCGCGCGCTTCATTGCTCGGCGTCCTCGGCCTCGTCCTGCGAGGCGTCGGACTCCTCGTCGCTCCACGACGGCGGCAAGTCGAGGCCCGTCGACGCCTGCTGCTCCGCCCACTCGGCGGGCCACTCGCGCACGCTCTTCTGCCACGCACGCTTGTCGGCCACGACGTTTGTGATCTCGCCCTTCGGCTTGCCCGCGGCGCCGAGCCGCTCCAGCGAGACGACGACCAAACTGTTTCGCAGCACGAACCACGAGCTGCGCAGCTGCGGCGCAATACTCACGAGCAGCGTGCTCGCCTGCTCGGCGTCGTCGAGCACGCGCCGCAGCTTAGGCACGAAGCTGGGCGGGACGTCGACCTCAAAGGCATTGCCGCGGTTGTCCTTGACCTTCGCAAACACCTCGTTTGCGTCGAGCCGCTCGGGCGGCTCGCCAACGTCGCTGCCTTTTTTCATTAACGCGGATGACGAAGCCGCGTTGAGGCAACGTGCGCGCGGCCTCACAACAACAACAAGACCACCCACCACCACCATTCGTTTCTGCCTCGTTCGCGAGCTTACCCTTGCTGCCAAACTTAGTTCTTTGGCAGTTGGAAAACGCTTGCTTGCGGGGCACTTGCGTGGACGGCGCGTTGACAGAACGGCGCTGGCTTGCGTGAGGCTTGTGTGAGGCGCGCCAGCTTGCGCGTCGCCTATGGATGTGGTACCAGACGTAATTAATTCTAAGTATAAGCTCGCATCAAACGCTTTTGTGGGAGTAAGGGCGCACAGGAGTGTAGTGCTCGAGCCTCCACCGAGCTGCGCTCGTGTGTGTTGCACTCGCGTGTATGGCGGGGCACTTATGTATTCTGCACGCATGCATCCTGCACGCATGTAATTTGTAGTTTGTATCTTGCATTCGTGTGTTGTGCATAGTGTAGTGTTTTTTTGAGCAGCGCAACGGGTGGCAGCGGGAACATCTCGCAGCCGAAGCGTCTATATCGTGTCCGCTGGTCTACTTCATGTCCGCAGTTGCGTCGAGCAGTACCCAGGCGATGGACGACCTAGGTGGCACGACGAAGCCGAAGTCGCCCTTACCGTCGCACAGCAGCCGCAGGTCATGCTTCGACACCCACTTCGCGTCGGCGAGCTCCTTGTCGCGCGTGATGTCCAAGGCGTGGCTCTCGGGGCTCGCGTCGGCGATCTCGGCAAGGCAGCCGATCATGAGGTTCGCCGGGTACGGCCACGGCTGCGACGCGAGCATCTGCACGCGGCCGACCTTCACGCCGGCCTCCTCGTACACCTCGCGGCGCACGCAGTCCTCGATGCTCTCGCCGCTCTCGAGGAACCCGGCCAAGCACGAGTACATGTTGAACTTGAAGCGGATGCCGCGGCCAATGAGCACGCGCTGGCCGTCGTGGCTCACGACAGACACAATGACGCAGCAGTCCGTGCGCGGGAACGACAGGTTCGTAATGCGCCCGTGCGTCGGGCACGCCGTGCGGCCGGCGAACGAGTCGGCGCACAGCAGCTTGAACCCACCGGACGCGACCATGTTGCGGTGCCCGCAGCCGCCGCAGAAGCGCGTGCGGTTGATCCAGTCGAGGATGATCTTGCCCTCGGCAATGATGTTGAAGTCGAGCGCGTCGCGCAGGTGCACGCCGAACATGACAGACCGGAACGCGAGGTCCGCGTCCTCGTCAATGCGGCTAAGGAACGTGTTGAGCGACTCCTCGAGCTCAGGCAGCGCCTGCTCGTGCGGCGTGACGTCCACGGCGAAGCGCGGTGCGCCAGCGTAGCCCTCGTACGTGAACCCGGGCGCGGCGCGCTCGTCAAGCCCGAGAAACACGACCTGCGCCGCGGAGGCGCCGCTCGCGTCGCGCGCGGCATCCCACGCCGCGGCCTGCTCCTCGACGGTGGTGGCGAAGGGCTGGCCGAGAATGCCGTCGCCGCCGTCGCCGCCGAGGCGCGCGACGTCGCGCTTAGACAGCCACGCAACGGCCTCGTCGTTGCGCAGCAGCGGGTCGAATCGGTGGAACGGCAAGAACGCGGCATCCGGCGAGCTGAACGCGGAGTGCAGAAACGCCTGGTTGTCGCGCAGAAACGACACGCGGTTCAGCGCGTTGCCCGAGTACGTCGTCCACAGCTCCTTGCCGTAAGCCCTCGAGATCGGCCCACTCATGATGCCGCGTGCTAATCTGATGCTGCTGCGGCGGCAAATTGAGATAGTGTGTGTGAGGAGAATAACGGCGCGCAGATTAGACGAGCCCCGGGTCCAGCGGATCCAGGTTAAGGTTAGCTCCACCGCTCAGGGCCCGCCTCCGCCAGCCAGCCAAGCTAAGCTAAGCTAAGGTTATGATCCGCTCGCGGCTATGCGCGCGCGCAGCCTCGCCTCGGTGGCAGCACGCATGGCCGTATACATCGTAGTGTGCCCGCCGGTGGCCGCGTCTTACGTGCGGCTAGGCCGATCGTGTCGCAAGCCGCGCCGCTTGCCCTGCCCCCGCGCGCGCAACTGCTGCCTCGCCAACCGCCGCGGGTTGTGGATGTCGTACCCTCCTCCTCCTCCAGCGCGCGCCCTGGCCCTGCCCGTCATTATAGTGTGGGCCGGGTTACGTCAGTATAGGCGCCCGTTGGTAGAGCAGGGATAAGGGTTCAAGCGCAGGCTAAGTCTCGCAGCGCATTCAAGACCTTTCGACCCGTGGCCTGGACACGCAGCAGTGTTTGCAGATGGCGTTCTGGAACATCAACTCGAATTTCTCGATGGTGAGCGCCACCGAGAAGGCGATGGACCGTGAAAACTTCACGCTGCAGGACCTGCTGGACACGGAGGACATTCTCAAAGAGGTGCTCGTGCCGAACACGCGCGTCATCGAGTACCTCTGCCAGCCGCAGATCATCTCCGAGCTCGTCGACTACGCCGTGGCGCCCGAGTACAAGCGGCCTGCGCAAGCGCGCGACGCCGAAGCGGCGGGCCAGGCCGGCGGCGACAGCAATAACGCCGACGCCGAGCGAAGACGCAGCGACGCCCCGCGCACGCCAGACGACGCTGCACACAGCGAGAAAAAGGTTGGCATGCCGCCCGTCGACGCGCAGCCGCGGCCGGGTGGCGAGCCCGGCACGTCAACCTCGTTCCACGACCACAGCGAGTACGACAGCTTCGACAGCTTCGACAGCTCGCTGCAGATGTCGAGCAGCGACAACGAGGCCGCCGACACGAGCGACCAGGAGTTCGAGGAGGAGCGCCTCAAGCATGTGCGCTACGCAAAGCTGAGCTCCGAGATTCTGACCACGGACGTATGGACGCTGCTCGACGCGTTGCTGTCGAACGACGAGGCCATGCACAAGCTGTGGGGCATCCTCGAGGCGGACCAGCCGCCCGTCTCGACGCAGCAGCTCACGACGTTCACAAAGATCGTCGAGAGCTTGCTTGAAAAGCGGCTCGACGGCATGCTCGACTTCATCCGCACGCTGCCGCACTTCGTCGACTACTTCATCCGCTACATCGAGTGCCAGCCGCTCGTTGACTTCCTCATAAAGGTCATCTCGACGGACCACCCGGACAACCCAACGGACATCATCGAGCTGCTCTGCGACCAGCAGCTCATTCCGAAGATGATCGGCGTGCTTGCGCCGGACGTCTCGCACAGCGCGCAGATCGCGGCTGGCGACTTTCTGAAGGCGTTCGTCAACATCAGCGGCGGCAACAAAAGCGACATCTGTGCCATCGGCCCGAACGAGCTGAGCCGCCAGTTTGTGAGCGAGGAGTGCATCTCCGAGCTCATCCGGCTCATGCTGCACGGCGGGCACGGCATGTGCGTGGCCGTGACGGTCATCATCGAGATCATTCGCAAGAACAACAGCGACTACGATCTCGTCGAGGTCATGCAGACCACGCTCGAGAGCCATCCGCCGCAGCCGCGCGACAACATATACCTTGGCACCATGGTCAAGCTGTTTGCGCGCGCCATTCCCCAGTTCCAGGAAATGCTTGTGGCCCCCGAGACGCGCAGCATGCAAATGCCCTTTGGCAAGGTGAAGCCGCTCGGCTTCGAGCGCTTCCGCATCTGCGAGCTCTACGCCGAGCTGCTGCACTGCTCGAACATGAACCTGCTCAATGACCCGCTTGGCGAGAAGGTTATACGTGAGCGCGACGAGCGGCGGCAGGCTGTGCACGGGCGTACCGCGCCGGCCGCGGCCGGCACTACGGGCGCCGCCGGTGCGGGCAGCGGTAGCGGCAGCGGCAGCGCTGCGGCGGCCGACGAGAAGAAGGGCGAGGCGTCGCCGCGCAGCGAGCACGACTCCGACATGTCGCGAGACTCGCACTCGTCGTCAGACTCGGACTCCGGCGACGACGACGACGCAGAGGCGTCGCCGTCGGCATTTGCGCCGCACACGTCGCCGCCCACGTCGCCCAACATGGCGCGCCGCCACGCCGACGAGAACGAGAACGATAACGGCGACAAGACGCTAGCCGGGAAGGGCCCGAGCGACGACAGCGCGCCAAAGAGCCCCGGCAGTGACGACGACGAGGACGCGCTGGCGGCAACGTCGCCGCTCACGTCGCCATCGCCGCCTACGCCCGAGGATGAGAGCGGTGAGGAGCTTGAGTATGTCGAGGGCGAGCGGCCGAAGATCGCCATTAGTCCGCTGCGAAACGAGGAGCTCGAGGCGGCGCTCGACGAGGAGCGTCTGCGGCTGCAGAAGGACCCCGTTGTGGGCGACCAGCTCAAGATTGCTCTCGACGAGAACGGGTGCATCACGGCCGTCATCCGCATGCTGTTTGAGTTTCCGTGGAACAACTTTTTGCACAACGTTGTGTTCGACATTGTGCAGCAGGTGTTCAACGGGCACATTGACCACGGCTACAACAAGTTTTTGGCGATCCACATGTTCACGCGCGACCACATTACGGAGCGCATTGTTGAGGGTCAGCGCGCGAACGACAAGCATGAGCGCGAGCGCCACATCCGGCTCGGCTACGTGGGCCACCTGACGTTAATATCGGAGGAGGTAGTCAAGTTTGAGAGCGTTTTTGAGCCCGAGTCGCTGAGCCCGCGCATTGCGGCCGCGCTGCAGGACGAGGCGTGGATAGAGTACGTGCATAACGACTTGTTCCGGCTGCGCGAGCAGTACAACACGGTTCTGGGTAAGGTGAGCATGGTAGGCGAGGAGGACGAGGTCTACGACGAGCAGGAACAGGAGCGGCAGCGCATCATGGACATGGAGATGGACGTAATAGAGAGCGAGCGGCCCGGCGGCGCGCGGCGTAGCAGCGGCGACCAGAGCGACAGCGATAGCGACAGCGACAGCGACGACGAGGTGACGGAGGAGGCCGTCGTCAGCGATGAGGACGACGACGAGCGCGCGCGCGCGGCGCGCGAGCGCGACGACGAGCCGGACATGATGGAGAGCGAGGAGGGCGACGCAAAGGAGCCCGACGCGGAGCCCGACGCGAAGCAGTCGAGCCAGTTCTCGCGGTACCTGAGCCACCAGCTCTCGGACTCGGCCGGACACTTCGAGTCGCAGTCCGGCTTCAGCGACGAGGACGACGACTCGAACGAGGCGTGGGTGCCTGTTTCAGAAGACTCGGGCAAGCCCGCATGAGGGCGCCGTGCGGCGCCGGCATTCACTTTTTTTCTTTTGTAGCTAGCTAGCCGGGTCCGGCTTTGCATGGCCGTTACACTAATAATTATATGAAGGAGCCCGTGCAGGCAGGCAGGCATGCACAGTAATTTGTATGACATTTGGACCAGTTAGAGCTAGGCTGCGTGCGCACAAACCCCCGCGTTGCGTGGCAGTTGCCGCCGGCAGCACGCGGCCGTACTACTTCTACTACTCTATAGAAACCCTGTGCGGGAGCTATTTGGCACTCGTAGCGCCGGCTGCGGCGCCGACGTGGACGTGCATGCATGGATGTATGCATATGCGGTGGTTGGTGGTGCGCCCACGTGACGGCGCGACGGGCAGCGCGACGGCGCGATCGCGGCTTCTGAAACAAGCATCCGTTTAAAACGAGCGTAGGCCCCCGCCCCGCCCTGCAACCACGGCCGAGATATGGGAGGATGGTTTGGCGCCAGCCGCAAAAAGCATCGTGTGCTCGTTCTGGGCCCGCGCGCGGCCGGTAAGACGACGGTCATGTACCGCCTGTCGCGGCAGCCCGTGCCGGACGCGATGGTGCCGACGGCGGCCGACGTGATCGAGAAGTATGTTGAGTCGCCCGACGGGCACCGCTTTGTGTTCGCCGAGCAGAAGCGCGAGTCGCCGCGCGCGAGCGCGATCGTCTACGTCGTCGCGAAGGACGACGCCGCTGCGCAGACACCGGCCCTGCAGCAGCTGCTCGAGCACGGCGTGAACCCGTGTGCGCCGCTCGTCGTACTTGTGAATAAACAGGACACTAGTAGCAGTGGAAGCAGCGAGAGCAGCCGTAGCGCTGGTGACGGAAACGGCGATGGCGATGGCGATGGCGATGGCAACGACGCGGACCACGGCCCTGGCGCTGGAGACGCGCTCGAGGTCGTGGCCGCGGCCGTGGCGCCGCACGTCGGCACGGGCCGCTCGTGGGCCGTGCTCGCGTGCTCGAGCAGCGAGGACCGCGGGCTCGAGGACGTCGTGACCTGGCTCGAGGCGAAGCTGCCGCTGTGAGCCGCCGTATTTATTATTGTTATTAGTCCAACTGGTTTATAGAAGAAGAAACAAACGAACATGCACTTAAAAGATCTTCGCCTTGCCGCGCGCGGCGGCCGGGCGCCGCCGAATGGCGCCCTTTTTAAGCAGCGGCTCGTCGGCCGGCTTCGCCTGCGGCTCGGGGCTCGCCTCGCGCGCGGGCTCGGGCGCTGCCGAGCGCCGCGCAAATGCGCGCAGCAGCACGGTGTCCCACACCGTCGGCTCGGCCACGGCGTCCTCCGTGACGAGCTCGTTTTCGAAGAAGACGTCGCCCGCGGGCTCGACGACGAAGTGCCGGCCGTTCAATTGCACGCGCGCCGGCGCCGTGAGCACGCCCGTCTTCGAGCTGGCCAAGGCCGCGTCGTACACGTCGCGGCGCAGGCCCGCAAAGTAGGCGCGCCGGCGCCGCGCGTCGGCCTTCAGCATGACGAAGTGCACGGCCGACGCAAGCAGCGCCACGAGCACCAGCACGGCAAGCAGCGTCGGGCGGTAGCGGTTGAAGCTGTACTCACCGGCCTCGGCCTTATACTTCGGGAAGCCGTGGCGCAGGTAGTAGTCGTACTGCTCGCGCGCGCTCGACTGCAGGATCTTGTACGCGCTGTTCAGGCGCGCAAATCGCTCGTTCGCGGCGGCGCCGGGGTTGCGGTCCGGGTGCAGGCGCGTGCTCAGCTTGCGGTACGCCTTGCGGATCTGGCTGTGCTTCGCGCCGGGCTTCAGGCCCAGCCACGAGTAGAACGTCGTGTCCTCGCCAAGATCGTTGGCAATAGCGTCGCGCAGCTTGAAGATCTCGATGTCCAGCGCGCTGAAACACAGCGCGATGGCCGGCAGCAGCAGCAGCACGAGCTTCAGCATGATGGGCGGACAGGCAGTGGATGCAGGCGGTGAATGCAAGGCTGTAAACAGGCGGTTACGTGTTCACGCCAGACGGGCCCTCGCGCCCAGTGCGGCCAGACCTACGACGTACGGCTTGGCCGGCACACTTACGCGCGCGCGCGGGCAGCGCGTGCCTTCCCCCCCCCCCCGAGCGCCCAGGCCGCGCGCCCTTGCCCAGCGTTTACGGGCACTGGCCCGGCCGCGCTTACTGCATAAACAAGCTGCGCGCCCGAGCGACCGACCCCATCCCGGCAAAAACAACACCTGCCCGCGCGCCATGTCGAGGCCGCTCGTGTACCGCACGCAGACGCGTGACGCGGCCACGCGGCTGCCGGTCGTCGTCATTGACTCGACAGCGCTGCCCGCGGACCGCCTGCCGGACCCGGCCACGGAGGTGCCGCAGCACCTCGGCGAGCTGCCGGACTCGGCGTTCGTCGTCGTGTTTCTCGCGTCGCGCGCACCGCGCGCGCCGAATCTCGCGTGGATCCGCCGCGTGCACGCCATGCTTGACCGCGAGCTCAAGAAGCGCATTGTGCGCGTGTACGTCGTGCACGCGAAGTGGTACACGCGCGCGCTGAACCGCGCCATTGGGCCCGTCGTGTCGCCGAAGTTCTCGCGCAAGGTCGAGCATGTCCGCGACCTTGCCGAGCTAAGCCGGTACCTCGACATCACAGCCATCGACTTCAGCCCGCAGGTCTTTATCGACGACATGGCCCGCTCCGAGGCGAACGACGGCGGCGAGATTCCCGTGCCGCGGCTCTGCAACTCCATATTTGGCGAGCCGCTCACGCACGCGCCGACGGCGTACTGGCGCGCCGCGCTCATCTACCTGCACAGCGCGCGCGTCGACGCGAGCGTGTTCCTGCCCGCGGCGCGCGCGCGCGACGCCGACGCCGACCTCGCGACCGTGCTCATCAGCGCCGTGAAGCGCGAGCAGCGCCTGCGGCTCGCCGACTATGGCCCATACGCCGTCCTGGCCGCCCTCAAGGAGTACCTGCTCTGCCTGCCGGCGCCGCTCATCGACCTGCACAGCCTCGCGCTGCCCGTGCAGGACTCGGCCGCGTACTCGTCGCGCGTCGTCGCGCCGCTGCAGGGGCCGGCGTTCCTGCACTTGGACCAGCTCATCTCGTGGGCGAAGACGACGACGCAGACGCGCGACGCCGCGG